>JAODLD010000030.1:23744710-23766171 GCA_026781065.1 Mormyrops boulengeri
ATCCCATCCCATCCCATCCCGTCCCACCCCACCCCACCCCCGAACCCACAAATATCACCAAATGTGGAGCAGCATTCCTTTTAACAACATTTTACTATATTAACATAATTGGGAAGGTCCCAAAAAATGAACAACACAAACATTTTCACCGACAACCGCATAGTGTTCAAAAATAGTTGCTCTCTCAGATATGCCAAGAAACCGCTCTCCAAACAGTTGCTTTACTTCAGAATGTAGTCCTTTGGGTCATCACAGGCTACCGTCTCAAAGTCGGGTATATCAACATGATACACGTGTCACTTGATCTTGGTTTCAACGCGTTCTCGTATCCGCAGCGTCGTATATCAAAAAGTGAAACGAAGCGTAAATAGTCCTACCACGTTCTGCCATAGAGCAGGTTCGAATTGACCATGTTATTAGTGTAATCTACAGCCGAAGTGTCAATCTGCGCCATGGTGCCGATTTGGCTGTGTAGCGATGGAGGGCTGGGGGACAGTTCCTCCAGGTCTTGGGCCTGTACTAATGGGTTGACTTGCTGATTTTGATGTTGATTCATAGCATTATTGGAAGTTGGAATCACGACCCCGGAGCCGTTTTGTTGCTGGACCTGCTGCTGACTCGGCGTTGGCGTGTTAGAGCCGTTCTGACACGGTTTCCCGTCCTTAACGAGGACGGGAACGGCCACGCGCCTCGGCGACTGCTGCTGACAGGCGCTGCTGTCCTGCTGAAGCTGCTGGGATGCTTTGTCTTTGGCCTGACGCTTCATCTTGTATCTGTGGTTCTGGAACCAGATCTTGACCTGGGTCGGGGTTAGGTGTATCATGCTTGCCAGGTGTTCCCTTTCAGGTGCCGAGAGATATTTCTGCTGTTTAAATCTCCTTTCGAGTTCGTACACTTGAGCCTGAGAGAACAGGACTCGTCTTTTCCTCCTGGGGGCTGAGTGTAGAGGAGGTATGGTCTTGGCGGCGTCCGCCATTCCTGTCAGAGTCCCCATGCCGCTCATATTCATACCTGTGGAAGGTCCCATGAATCTAGAAACTTAAAAATATATATACATATATGTGCATTCAATAATCAGTAGAATTTTATTTTACAAGATGAGTATATTTAAAAACTAAATTGGTTTTAGCCTATAAATGGCAAAAAAAGTGAATGTAAATATATACTGATTAATTTGACTATACATACAAATATTACTATTTGTGTAAAATTGTGTACTGTTCATCTGAAATATTTTGTTTTGTATGGTATTCCTTAATTGCGAGAAAACGTCACATGACATCTACATACTTACTTGAAATGCTCTCACTTTATTATTTTAGCATATGTGGTATTAGTCATTTTCAGCACACCTGCGGGCACAAAGCGTCTAAATACCAGCTATTTAGAATTAAATTGAACTTACTTGTTGAATATCTTGGGTCGGGATTCGCTCCGTACCACCCTGTGGCCGCTCCGCTGTTTCTCATGCTTTCTTGGTACGACGGGAGGTCTCCCATGTTGCCGATGCTTCCGTTGCAATATCCTCCCATGGCACCGTGAGAAAACTGCGAGACGCCGTGTGACATGTGGTAAGTGGTGGCCACAGCGGCGTTGTGACCCACGGAGTGCTGTTGCATGCCGGGTTGAGAGACCTGAGGTTGTCGGTAAGCGCCTAGCGGAGAGGTTAGATTCCCTGCGCTGTCCATAGCACTAAACTTCTTGTAGGTTTCCTCGATTGGACTCAAAATATCTGTCACAGAGAAAGGCGTTGTGTGCTTTGGGCTCAACGACATGGTTCAGAAAGCAGGTAAATTTGTTGAGCAGATCAACCGTGTTGTTGTATCAGCTCTCTCCTTGTGGATGTCTACGTAAGAGAGTGCTTGTACTACGCCTGAGATCCGATTGATCGCCTTGGAGAAGGAGGCGAGCCCTGGGCGCTCTTATCTCGGGTATATTGTAGTCAGGCGCCAGGTTTACGACAAACACTTGTGGGCGGAGCATCGTCCTAAACGAGCAAACAATGATCATTGACATTTTACCAAGATAATTGAGGAAAATGTTGTTAGTTTCATATTAAGATAAGAATGATGACAACAGAAATGTTTGATTAACCGAATTTTGCCCTGTTTGTAGTAGCAGTTAATCTTTATTCGATCAATACAATGCCTTTACGATGGAATACATTTTCGTGTGTATATCCTGTATTTTACCCTTTGAGGTTTACATAACTGTTAAGCGCAGGATTCGGGGGCATTCGAGTTACTGCTCAGCTTCAATGGGGATGCCATACTTTCTGCAAACTTTGAGAGCACTTTGACCATACATGAGCGCACCGAGCATCGTCAAAGAGGCACAATGGAAGGTCTTCCGCATTGTATAACTGCCTAATTTATGCGTCTTAAGCATCATTTTCTTCCAAATTAGCTCAAGGTAACAAATTCCAGTGAGGAGAAAGAAATCAGGATAGGGATCCTAAATTGTGAGTATATTGCTTTTCGGTCATTTCCAGGAGTATTTTATCTGTATCTATTCATAACAAAAAAATGTAAATAAATGAATGCATACCTTCGTACATACAGAAAGATTTCGACCCTTTAACGCATTATGAATCAAATTGATTATTTAAAATCATCATAACATGATAAGTGTCATATTTTCCTAATAAAATCACATACAAATAGAAATTACATATACAAATATACATACATACACACACTGGGTCCATAATTGTTTCGTTAAACTGGAAAACGAAATATTAATTGTAACATTATATTTCCTTCAACATTCTTTACAGTTCCCATCGAAAACACATTGACCATCCAATCATGTGGACTCACCGCCGATATCATCATAAATGAAAATATATTATGAGTGTAAATTCGGCAGGTTGAACGATTTTCCTTCTTTTATGAAGTTTGGGATCTTTCAGGGCTGTAGTAATTAAGATTATTAAACATCTTTAATAATGACGGCATCCCTTTTTTACTTTTGCCGTATTACCCTGTTTGGCGCATGCATAAATACAGTGTTTTATTCAGGTAGTGTTGTCCATAATTAATAATATAGGCAATATTACTATCATCGATGTATTAAAGCGCAAGAACAATCGTGGTAACGTATATTATGATGTCACTTTGTTTACAACCCTTAGGTTTAATGATTTGTGTTTTTATGATTTTAAACAATAAATGGAATTATTCTATTGTAAGCGATTGATTTCAACAATTCCTCCGTCTGCTTTCGAAAGTTGCTCCGTCTCTACTAACTTAAGGTATATTTGATATTAACAAGAATCGTCTCAGTAGGGCGTATTCGTTGTTTATTATAGTTAGCTTTCTTTTTTCAAAGGAAACAATTTGGGATTATGGTCAAGGCAGTGAAACTGCATGAAAGTCAACTTTATGTAAAAAGTCTGGAAAAGTGGAAAAGAAATTTCTAATTACAAATAACATGTATGTATGTATAACATTATTATTATTATTTACAATATTACTTCAAAATAATTATCTACATTCTGAGTAAACAAAGTTTCAGGAATAAATGTTTTAGAGTAAACCTTAATTTGATCTGTCGTTCCAAGATAGGCTATATGAGTGAGAAAGTTATTTTCCGCTAATTCGTTATTATAAAAGTGGGTGTTCGCGTCACAGACGCGGCTTGTTGCCATAAAATTTAGTGCCGTTGTGGAATTTGCTTCACCTTCCAGCGATCGCCCAAAAACAGCGCGCTAGGGGCTCCGCGAAGTATTAAATTACGTTGAAGGACAACCTCCACATAAAGTATGACGCTCTTCGCAATTCTGTTGAGGAGAAGAAAATACTTCACTGCATGAGTATATTTTGCTAACAGGTTCTCATGCCGACAGGGGGGTGAGAGTGAAGGAAATATATTTAGCAGGTAAATCGATTTATGCTAACAGTGCAGCAACAATACCGCTTTGATAATGCGGAAGACGTGGCCTTTACTAGCCTTTGCCTCATAGACAATGCAATAACCTAAGGGAAACATCCCCTTCTTGTACCCTTATTGTATTAATAAAGCATTGTTCTAATGCACTTAAATTCAATAGGCATTTGCGTGCTTAGTCGCGTCCTTTGGTTGTATGATAATGTTTCCTATCGTGTTTATCGAAATAGATTGGGTGGATTTCTGTTTCCAGTTGTTTACAGGCATAATAAAGGGACCCAAACGTGGTCATGCTCTGCAAAATTGAAGCAAAGTTCAGATAAACTATATGCATCAGACCAATGGTGTCACTCATTTTCCATTATTTTCTTGCGCAGTTGGTTGCTTTCTATTGCTGGTCACTACCGGCCGTGTCGCCACGTAGTGTGTGGACGGTTTGCTCATCTATACATTCCGCAATTAACCTCTGATCTGAGAAATCAATCACCTGGTCTTCACTGTTCATATGTCTCATCAGTCATATCGGTCTTAAATATGGACTTATCCTAACTACACTGACTCCGTAGCCGTAGCATTAAACATTTAAATAATGGTCAGCCTGGAAGGTCTAAATCCTGTACCGATTCGAATGGTCGATCTGGCCTGGTTGCGTCACTCGTTTTTGGGACGATGAGTTTGTCGTAGGTACCCAGAGTCGTAGCACCTTGGGCATTCAATGAATTGTTTTCAGCTATGTAAATGAATCAAACGCCTCAACCTTACCAAATATTCGATCAGAGACCGCGACCAGAGGCCACGGAGCGAGTTCAGTTGAAGCTACCTTGATAGCTACGGGTAACTATGACAAGCAAGACACGAACGCATTCGCAGAAGTTTATTATTTAAAATTTTGTGAGAAAAAAAAAAAGAAAGTTAATTCGACAATTTTCATAGGAGGAAATGACGTGTCGCGAGCGGCCTGATACTGGGTATGACACTGGAGGTTCATAAAAATGTTTTTATATTCGATTTTCTTATATTTTACTAATCGTTTTACCTGCTGATAAATACGTTCATTTGTCACACGGGCCACAGATTTACGTTGGAAGCCGCAACCAAACATGCGGTTCATTTAAAATCAGTAAATGTTATCGATTAATTGTTTAATCGATGTGATCAAATAAGGAATCCACTGAAACAATTCGCCGGGTGGTAGTCCTAAAGGTGAGGTAGGCCTATAACAACGGCACAACATTAGGACATTTGTAGTAGGCCTAGCCTCTGTGTTTCTGATATCTGGCGGTATTGCAGTTGAAGTGCATCCCGCCGTAAATCTTCAAATGCACTTTCAGAGATTGCACTGCTAGTCGGTAGGGCAGTGCCATATGTTTATGACTAAGCTAATCTTACTTAAAGAAAAACGAATATTACAATTATGTGATTTCGTAAAATTATAATAGGCCTACGTCAGGATTGTTAAACAGTTTAACTTTGTAGGCCTATTTTGACTGGAGTTTATGAGTTGTTTCCACACATATTTTCTCTTGCTCCATTTTCAGTCAGTGTTGTTTTTGACGGATCGAAATAGGTCTACCCTGTTTTATTTGGCATTTGCCAAATAAAATTAATTAGAAAACGTTTGTTATAACCTAGACAATAGAGTGCTAAATTAAATTGCGATGTCTTTTTCTTACAACGCGTGCGTAAACTCCCCGCTTCATAATTTAGAAAATTAGCTACCATGTGGCATTGTGTGTATTACATTTAATAGTGCTTCACGGATTACCGCTAAGCTCACGCATGTTTACAGACTCAGTTTCGATGTTTACATATCAGTTAAAGCTTCTTTGCTATTGATGTAATTATTCTGCCAGATACAGGACATAGTATACAGTGTCTTAGATAATTAGATAATTATGGTTCCTCATAGGTACCTTAAGATTAACATTTATTTCAATACTATGTGTATGTCGTGGAGATGTTGCGCCGTATCCCTCACTAAATAGCGCGCACCAACCGTTATTACGGCATCCGAGCATTCGTTTTATTTAGTAATGATTTGCCTGTTCAGTTTGAACTTCTGAGTGTTACTTCATCATGTTGTGTTAACCGTAATTATTTGATGCGTTTTTATTTTGTAAAGGACACGTCGATTCCCCAGGCCTCCTCTCTCTCCGCACACGCACACACAGTGTGGTCACTGGAGCACTCCATGCATCCAGGCATGCCGGTTCAATGACCTGAGAGAGATTTGGAGAGGTCAGTGAAGGGCCCAGACGCTTGGAGTAAGAGTCGGGGTCCTGAACCGGCATCTCAAACGTACACCACAGATGTAAGTGAAACAAATTAGCTGGTTTCGGCGCGATGGGTCAGTGCATATGACGACAAGCCAAAGGACCGACTACGTCTGCCGCAGGACCTTTATGAAACGGCAAAACAGACGAACAGTGCGAATTCAATCAAGTAAGGGACATTTGACCACTTCTTAGAGATTAGCCCGGTTTGAACCAGTTGCATACTGTTCTTTGGGATACCACAGGGGAGGCTGTTTTTTCTGGACAGGTATTTTTTTTTAACTAAATTTCACGCCGAGACAAAGCACCTGCCTAATCCAGCTCATTGATCCGAAGGCTTGCAGCTGTGGTAAAGTAACAAGCCAGATTTGACATCTTGCGATGTGCCACATTGTTCCTCATTTGCAGAGAGACCTTCAGTATCTGTTGCGCTGGATGCCTGCGATCACGCGGGAATCGCGCAGCACGCGCCACGCTCGTCCGTGGCATAAAGATTATTTGCATAAATTAAGAGCGCGGCGTTAAAATGCTGCGTTAAATAGGTCCGAAATTGCAAGAAATATGGGAACGCCAGGGGTCCTTTGGGGGATGAAGTTCTACCCTGCACCTGGCTCACCTCATCTCCCATATTAGACACAATAATGCATGTAACTAGATAAGCGCCGACTCTTGGACGGAAGTGAACGATTTGATTTACTAAGATGCGTCACAGGAGCAAGAGTGACTGGGACGCGACTCGTTTAGAGGACCAGCAACAGGGGGACATGGGAGTGGTTTGCTCTGTCCACATTCGTTGTAATTGCTTCTGGTTGTGTTGTTTTTACTTGTAGCATTTTGTTTAATCAAGGAAACGCACACGGTGTTAATTAAAACAAAATGAAACAATCTATTGGAAATGCTTATGTTCTGCAGTGTGCAGCGGCAGTCCAACACTGTTTCCGCTCAGTGAATATGAAGTATAATTACTGCATTTCAGTCACACCTGAGACAAAGTTTATTTATGTTTTTGCTCATTTTCGTTATTTTTCTGTTTCAAAATCTTACGATGCCTCTTGGGAGCGGATTGTTGATAAAATCAAAACAAAAGAAACACGGGAGTGTTATGATAGGAATCCTAATGAGACTAATGCATTAATGACGCAATATTGGATATATCAGTATTTTCCCGCCAACATATAGTTAACGTTTTTAAAACACACGTGGGAAATTTTTTTGACCTTTTAACGTACACTTTAATGTATATGACGAAAATGTGGATCTGCCCTGTATACATACTACCTTACTTCTTCCACGAAAGGCATATCAAATAGAGCCTCAATGTTTAAAATAAAACTCGCTTCCAAAAAACAGACCAATTTAATAATTAAGTTCAATGGCTCATGTGGTTTCGTTGTCGAAATGTAATTTGTTCGCTTGCATGAAAGCGAGGGTGAATATCGAATAGTGATTCAAAGATTTAAAACAATCACAAAATATTGTCTTAAAATTGCAGTATAGTAATAACATTTAAAATGAAAACAAGGTGAAAAATACAATACTAAGCGTTTCTATCTACGTGTGACTGCAAATCAGCCGTTTTTGTCTATCCATCTATAAAAATATTCAACAAAAAATTACCCATTACCCGTATGTTGCTTATTGGATATATCCCGTTGTTTGAATAGAGCTGAAACATATTTAAATTATATATATAATTTTTAAAAAAAGTATTAATACATTTTTGAAAAATATTACAAGATTTCTTATTGTTGCCTGATAATACGTCTTTACTGGAGCTAGTTTTGAGCAAGAAGAATATGGAAATTTAATCGATTACTGCTGGGTGGTTTCCTTGGATGTGGATTTAAGACTTAAGTTTGTTCTAAAGCTATCAAATAACAGCAAAACATTTTTTGACAATAAATCGGAATGCAAGGCAAGCAACTGCCAAGCATATGTACTGTTGTATTAGTTGTAAAAGTACTTTTTTTCCTAAAACAATTATTATTTTGACTGTCGTATCAACAAACTGTTGATAAATATGTGTAGTTTTAACATCGGGTGTTTAACTCCGAATTTAAATGCTTATTCTGCCTTCACGCTATTCATCGTGAACCGGATCCTGCTGCGTATCTTAGCTTCAGTACTTGAAACTGCGCCTACTTTCCACTGAGGAGGTCAGAGGTGCTCGCGAGTGCCCCGGGCACGTGATTGGGCCCTTGAAGACCTTTTTTTCTTCCTTGCAAGTTTTCATTCACCCACAATTAATGTAGCTTAATGGACGAAATGATGCTAATAGTTATGGGGGGAAAACACGCAGAACAGTCCCAGAAACGGCCATTAAAGTATAGCTCTAAAGTTGGACTTTCGGAGAAATGGTCCAAAGTGCATGTTGAAAGTCTGTTAAAGTTAGCTGCGTTTGCTAACTAGCATAACTTGGGGTTTAGTTAAGGAATAGAATTGCAAATGTTACGAACTTAATCTGGGTTTGCTGTGGCTGGACTTTTAAATTAATCAATCATTCATATATTTAGCAAACTATGAAAATCAGCCTAAACGTGATCAATGATTCAGGAAAGAGAGGAAAATGAAGTGTAATGGATAATGGTCTGTGGATTATTAAAGGGCCTAAATAATGTAAGTACCAAAACCTTTACAACAAATATGTAGTTAATATAGTATTAAAGATAGAAATTTAAAGATATATAGTATAGAAATTTATTTTAATGTAATTATTAATTGTAAAAAAATGAACTTCGTAAGATAAAAATAACCTGGAGCCTCAGATTGTATTATATATGCCAAACACATATGTTTTCTTGCTACTGTTTATTAAAACAATCCCACTGAATACGCAATTAACAATTTAGTAGTAATACAAAAGTATTTAAACATATATTAAATATACAGATATAGAAATTCATGAAAACATGTACATTTATTTGAGTATGTGTTTACATCATGGACAATTAAATTCAGTTGAGGCATATATATGTGTGGTAATGAGGATGTTCATTACACCAATACACACACATCTAAATAATTTTAAATGTTATCAAATCTTCTTAAATGACAATTTTAAATTTGAGCAGATATTTTTCGGGAGACAAATGTCAAACTAAACCCTTTGTAAATTCAGCAGTAATTAAGTTATGGGTGTTTCAGAAACTGAATATGTTTTTGTACACTGAACTATGTATGTTAGCAACAATTCATCATAAATCGCATTTCCAGCCGTCTGTACATTATACTTTAGGAGCCTGTTTGCAACTGTTATCATTTTCATTCTTCTTGTTGGAATTTTAAAAAGTAAAAGCTAAACAGAAGTACATCTTTATAATTGACCTGTGGTTATATATCCTATATTGTTCTGCATGTTTCTCAGGAAATTCGTGTTGTGGGGTGATTCGTTTGTGGGGTGATTCGTTTCGCAGTGTACAGTGCATCACTTTCCTCCAAATATAATTGTTTTGCTTCACCCTTACATTTTGCCCTCTGGTGTTATTCTTCATGATGACAATTAAAACAAAAAAAAGTCACCAAAAAATAAAAACAGGGGGTGAAAAGTGATGCACTTTTCCACTGGAAGTGATGTGTGGAGGTAAAACCGCTGAGTGTAATTAATCGCTTCGGCGACTGGGACACGTAAACAAAGTTGCTGATGAATTTTTGTTTGTGACCCGCTTGGGTTTCGCTCTTTGCCCGTGTCATGGAAGTACCGCAGTGGCAATACGCCTCTTAATACTCTTACTGCGTCTAATTACTTTGCTGCTAATTGTCTCATTTTGATGATTCTAACAGTGGAAAAAGAACATTCCATGCCTTTTAATAGGTCATCACAGCACATACTTATAAATGGTATATTTTTTTTCTCTCCCATGGAAAACAATATATACTAGCATAATTTAAATGGCTAATCCACTAGTTAATTTGCCTTTGCATGGTGTATATTTTTCACATTGACAACATAGTTTGTTCTGGCACAATTTCGAATCATGGGTGAATATTCTGCTCCGTAGGTCGTCGATGTTGGGAAGGTCACAACACAGAAATGCAGTGTTGAGTTGAGTAGAGTTGAATATACTTAATTTTACTTTGCATCTTGTGAAGGACCAACGACTGTGCATTAATCATTGTAGTGCCCATGGAATAATGACCCCACACTTAGACAAACCAGCTCTACTGAGATTAGAATAATTCCTCATTCTCTCAGCCTTTGATAGCTTTATGGAATGCTTATTGAATTTCACATATCAGTATTCTACAGTAAACATGTCATGGAATAGTCAAGTTTCAAAGCGGTTAATGCTAGTATTTCCTATATAGTGTGTTTATCTGAAGTGTCAAACAGCAGTTTTTTTTATTATTGTTTACCATTATTCATGCAGCTTGATATTTACTGAGGAACTTTCCTGTGGTCATTCAGCACACAAAGTGCTTTGATGAAGTACACCACTCCTGCAAACCGTCAGAACTTATGCTTCTCCAAAATAAACAGATGATGATGATGATATTATTATTATTATTATTATTATTATTAATAATAATAATAAAAATGATAATAATAATAATAATAATAATAATTTAAACAAAACACTAATAATACTTATGACTTAGCCCCTTCATTAAAAAAATAATCAGTTTATTTTCCTGTTTCATTATTTAATATTTTAATTAGTTATTAGTTTGTTTCAATGATTTGTCCAGAAATATAATTTGTAAATTATAAATTGTTAGAATCAATGAACATCCCATTTATTTTCCCTTTGATCTTTATAGACTTTTGATGGAGGGGAATGATTGCAATGAAATATATAAATTCAGCTATTGTCAATATACTGCCGTGTACATGACACCACCATGTGCATGACACTGCCGTGTACATGACACTGCCATGTACACGACATCACCGTGTACATGATACCGCCGTGTGCATGACATTGCCGTGTACACAACATCACTGTGTGCATGATACCGCCGTGTGCATGACACCACCATGTGCATGACACCGCTGTGTACGTGACACTGCTGTGTACATGACATCACCGTGTACACGATACTGCCATGTGCATGACACCGCCGCGTGCATGACACTGCCGTGTACATGACATCACCGTGTACACGACACCGCAGTGTGAAAGGCTGATCGCTATGATTTCTGCGCTTCACGGCTGCACGTTTCCCCCCTTGCCTGAGTTGAAAACATGATGCAAATCATCAGTCAGACTTGGCTTGTTTGACAGTTAGCTGTGACTGTATGTGTATGGGGTCAAAGGTAGATATTGACATAATGTATAAATACCATCAAACGTGAGCCGTCCAGTTATAGTTAGTCTTGGAGTCTTCAATGTGAACATTGCCTGTCATTTTGTAGGCAGGTACTGAGGGGGAAATAGCCCATTGCATCTCCTGTACCAACTCGAGTATTTTACTGTATTCTTGGCTACCAACAGCAGACAGGTACCACTTAATAAGTACCTCTAAGGACCACTGGCAAAAATGACAATATCTCACAAGACACAAGATACACAACTGTGCTTATTTTGTTTGCTTATTTTTATTTATCGATGACCTTCAGATAACATGTTTTTGATATACGGGAGCTGTACGTGTTTTGTTGTTTACAGATGGGTTGTTGGGTAAGTACAGAAAAAATAAAACATTATTGTGTGTACTTTAGGTTGAGTTAAATATGAGAAGTATCAGCCGATTTGAATCATTCTGCAGAATAGTTTCACAGAGTTGGTTTGATAAACTATTTTTTTCCTCAGGGTGGCATAGCATTGAGAGCCCTGGAAAGTGCCTGTTTGTTAGCAATAATTTGTCTAGTTTTCCAAACTGATGCAGATAATTACAACGCCAGTGTTTCCTCATGTGAACTTGTTCTTCGTTGAAGCTCAGATCAGTGCTCAAGGACCCTTTGCAACAGAAAATAAGGATCATTTGGCAAGCGTTCTCAGTCAGCATTTATAACAGACGCCAAGAGTGACCTCTGTCTACAAGAACGGTGTCAAAAGAAAAGAATAATAAAATGCTACGGCAAAAATGTAAGAATACACCAGTTCTGAGAGCATTTCCTCCGTCTTTGTATGTCCTTCTGCATAGATCTGAGATTTTAGCCACCTGTAAATGGTTTTGTTTATCTTAGACTCCCTGTGTACCTTGGGAAACCTGTAGACTCCGTTTTCCTTACTAGCAAATAATGAATTCAGTCACTTCCTAGATTAAATATGACGGAAAGTGAAAGACACATTCAGTTAAAAAGATAAATTAATGTACTGTACAGTTCATGGGACACATTTTTGACAGGGGGGAATACAAATTAGTATGTCTATCTGGCCAACATCTCAGTGGAACCAAATCAAGAAATGATATCATTGAGCGCAGCGTTTAAAATGCGACACATGCTCGTCGTTCTGCATAGCCAGTCTGCTGAGATTTTCAGTTCCTGATTTCAGGCTTTGCAGCAAATGTTTCATCGGGCATATGCCAAATGCAGACAGCCTTAAATATTCCATTTTCAAACTGGTCTCACAACAATGGTCGAAAATAAATAAATAATGAAACTTCATCAGAATGGATTCACTCATGGAATGTTGGCAAATAGATGTTATCTGAAAACAAGTGCCTTCTGATGTCAGTGTCACATTCGCTGAATGCCAGGAACTCAATTTTGCTTGTTTTCACGCACCAGGGCTGGAGATGTAAACCTAATCGAGAATTTCGAAGTACTTTTGGTGCCTGGACTCACATTATGCGGAGATGAAGAAAACTTTTAAATGGAATGACAGCAATACAATGAAGGGGAACAAATCATGAATTTCAATGAGATGTTTTTACCTGGATATTATTTATTCAGGCTGCAGCTTCCAATATAGCTTTTATGAGGTAAACTACGTATCACAGCATTATTTCAAGGAATCAAAGGTTAGCCAATATAATTGCACAACACAATGGAAGAGAACTTCAGCACGTTAACCTCCGTTAATGTGATACTGTCTGGTTGCATTATCATATTTGTTGATTAAATAATGATCAAAATACATTTTTGAAAGGAAATGGGTGTATTTTGGTGTTTCACGTTCTGAGATTGCTTTGAGATACCCATGGGATCATGCGGGACTCCTGTGATAAGAGAACATGAGCAGCTGTCTTTAAAATGGAATGTGTATCTCCTACTCACATAAGCGTGGTCTTGTGTAAACAGAAGCTCCATGCATTCCGGGAGCAACTTTTCATTTAATTGACATCTTTAATGTCCAGACAGGAGGTCAGTGATGCTTATTATTTTGCACGCTGATTCTTGTCATTGTTTTCCAGACGCAAAATGGTTCTGTTCCAAATGAACCACCTGACTCCACAGAAATATGAAAAAATTATCGACGACGGAGGAAGACGTAATCGAAAAATGAATACAGTACGCGACATAAGCGTTCGAAAAAAGTATTTTGAGATTGCGAGTTGAATTAAGAGAAAAAAGGTTGATTTCCATCAGTCAGCTGTCCTGTCTTCTGGATTTGTTTTCCTTTGGGTAACAGCGTAATTATTTATTGATAATAATAATTCATTATTATTTTTGTTGTTGCTCATAATAACAACAGCAATAATCACCATCATTATTTTTTATTATTATCGTTGTTGTTGTTGCTGCTGCTATTATTGTTAATTCATTCTATTATGGGAGTTATATGTAATTTCATTACCTGAATTTTAGGTGCGGGAGGTAACATTTGTCAGCCTGGGGTCTCATCGTATTTCTCAGCATTTGAAAGGACTTCAGCTAATAACCGTCATTAAGCATGATTTACTTCCTCAGTTGTACCATTCTGATGAGGTTGCAGCTGGACAGAGGAGTAAGAAAAGTCAACTTCCACCTTCCCAAGTGTTGAATTAGGTAATGAATTTTTTTAACAGATAAAGTAGCAGTTTGGGCAGTTATAGAATTTCAAGCCCTGTCATAATAATAATAATAATAAGTTCCATTTATATAGCGCCTTTCACAATCCCAACGTCGCTTTACACAAAAAAAAATAAAAATCCCATGAAGATTTCCTTTGTGCCAAAGGTGAAGCAGTTTGTTTCTGGATTACCTTCATATTTCAGTGATCGAGCTTCCTCGATTTCAGATTAATTCCCTCCATATTTGGCCCTTTCTCCTGCATCCGCACCGGCACCAGGTGTACAGAATGCCCTGTGTTTGAGGCACTTTGCTGTCCTGGGTGAGTTATCTGCATGGCTGCCTGCTGAAGCATTGTATTGGTAATGACGTCAATGACGAGACAGCCTTCCAGTTCCCCCAATGTCAAAAAAACACTGATCATTCTGTAATGCCAGTTTGTTTCATTGCAAGAGCTGAATATTAAGACCGCTTATTAGATTAGATCATATTAGACATAACTTTATAGTCATTGTAATTACAAGTACTCAAAGACATGCAGTTTGGGATGCAAGCCATTAGAGCAAAATTGCTAGAACCAGCTGCACATTTATGTACAAGTATGGAGCGAAACATAAATGTATCAAATGAACTGCCAGAGAGGTGAGTGTTACAAAATTTGTTAAAAATCCAGTGGTTGAGAGGTGTCCACTCCATCATGCGATTAACATTCAGCTGGCACCACCCAAATATCCTTTGAAATGCTGTTTTTTGGGGAAGCCTCCACCCCTGGGCAGAATGGACGGCCAGAGCAGGCAGAGGTGAGGAGCCTGTGTGCCGTTTGTCTGCTGAGGCCTCGTTACTCGCCTATTGTCGCGATGAACCCGGGACTCGGCCCCTCACAGTCGCAGGGCCGGCTTTGTTCCTCTCGACGGGCCCCCTGGATGGGGGGCCTCATCAAAGAGGCTTTTAGGAGCGCTGCTTGTGACAAAGCAGCCCAGGCATACAGATATAACAGCGAAGTCTTCATTAAATGCCAAGCCGACATTCTCAGGCCAAGATACAGGCTTTAATCCCACAGAAGTTCCTTCCCCAGAGATATTGCAGCGTTTTGTGATACTAAATCACACAAACCAGTTTGGTCATGTGTAACGTCATCATACACCCTGTTGGGCTAATCAATACCTCATCAGGTTATTTATCAAATTTAATTTATCGATCGATTGAGCTGATGGTCAAATTTACATACAATGGTCCCCACGTATCCGTGGGTGATACGTTCTAAGACCCACCGCGGATAACGTGGACCCTCCGCTAGACTCCATATTTAATGTGATTTTTATATACTTATATATGGTAACTGATAAATCACACACAATAAGACATTTAACAGGGTATTAACATACACTGTATGTTACTATACAGCACTGTAACCTGGAATGAAAGGGATTCTGATGTGTTAACCAAATTCTCAAGAGACAATAGAGCAATGAAAAAATATCATGTATCAAGGGATGAACATCTAACAAGATATTAGTCACTTTTTGGAGAATATAATTTACATCCAGGATTCAATACAGTATATTAGATATGCACTGATGAACCAGAACATTATGGCATCGCCCATGTGAAGTGAACAACGGCGCTTGTCAAAGTCTGGGATATATCAGAGGGCCAGCTTGTACTCAACGTGTTGAATGCAGAAGCAACATACTGTAAAGGGACACAGATCTGAGTAACTTTGACAAGGCCCAAATCAGTATGGCCAGGTGAGTGAGCCCAAGGAGGGAACAATCCGGGGGCCATGCCGGACATTTTCTTTTGCTATGGGGGGGCTGCTTGACTTTTCAGCAGGGGTGCTCTGAAATTTAGAGATTCCTCTTAATGCCCGATACAAATACACGTGTTTTATTAATGCATTTATTTACCAAAGTATAAATTATAGTATTCACACAAAAAATTAAATGCAATAAAAAAAATTACAATAATAAACTGTTAATAAACCACAGAAATTTCAAGGGGGTGATATGGCTATCACAGGGTGGCTACAGCAAACCCAAGCCCCTCCCTGGCGCCACCCCTGGAATAATCATGAACTGCAAGGTGGCCAGGACCCATTGCTATGGGATATGAATGAAGGCTGTCCTGTCTGGTATTAACCAACAGAAGGGCTACGATGGTATGATGGGCAAAAATGTTTGATGACGATCACCCGAATAATGTGTCACGACGCACAGAACACTCCTGTAGTTATTGGGTTACATATACATACATACATACATACATACATATATTCCTTCCTCCTATATATATATATATGTGTGTGTGTGTGTGTGTGTGTGTGTATATATATATATATAGTGAGAGAGAGAGAGATCATGTAATGTAAAATGTATGATGTTTTAAGAAGCACAATAAAATTCTATTATAGCTACAATTCACTTAAAAATAGGTCACTGATTTTCAAGAAGCCGGTCTGATCCAGAATTTCCAAGAACATGGAAGACGGATGTGAACAAAACTGTGTGTGACGATATAAAAGTCCCGTGTGTTTTATTTCCATCTAAATGGGTTGTGACATTAGCACTCAGAATAAAGACATATAGTTAGAGAATAACTGGTGTGAAAAAGTCGTAAAATAGATTTGTTTCTATTAAACTTCCTTAAAAAGGATACATTGCGAATGAACAATGGACCGATGTATTTACAGGTATGTATGTCCCTCATAAATGATCTGAGGCTAGCAAATTAATTGCTGTTACTTTTTATATATTTGCATGAAACTGAATGGGATTATGGGGCACAGCAGCAACTATTATAATAATACTGTTCCGTAACAACAGCAAGGACCTAAAAATCTGGGCAGGATCCAGGAGTTTCCATTTGTCTCATATTATTAATACTAAAATGAGCTGGAATTAAAAATATAACTCCGCCTTCTACCTGAGCAGCCCTCATCCCTTATGTTTTGCCAGTAGAAGTTTTACAGGTTTAGACAATAAAAGAGGGATAAAGCAAAGTGAAACATGATAAATACTTAATGGAATGTTCTATTATGAGTAATAAGACAATCGTTTCATTTAATGTTACTGATAACATTTTGCATATGTTAATATAAATATGAACTGACAGGTATAGCTTGTAGAACACTGTTTTTTTCTTACAATAATATTTGCAAAGAATGTAAGAGAAGGTAAGATCTTTATTAGTCCCACAGGTGGGAAATTTGCATTTTACAGCCTCAAAGTGGACAGTGCAACAGAAATAAGCAGAATGCAGAAAAGTCCTTGAGTGATAGCAATAATATTAAACAACAGAAAATATATAGAATACGATAGTCAAAAACTGTACAATATGCAGAGAAATAAAGTATAAACGTAATGTAGATTATACTGACTGATAAATAAATAAATATGTATATGTATAGACCCTGTTAACGGCAGCAAAAATGTTGTAATGTAAAAACGGTCTCAATATATATGTGGGAGTATATGAGCATGTGATTAGGTACGTGCTTATGGTTTGTTGTAAAGTCGGATAGCAGATGGAAGAGAAGACCTGCGGTATCTCTCTGTCACACACCTTGGGTGCAGCAGTCTGTCGCCGATGGAGCTGCTCAGTACTGACAGTGTGTCCTGTAATGGGTGGGAGATGTCCTCCAACAGGGAATGTAGCTTAGCCAACGTTCTCCTGTCGCTCACCACCTCCACTGAGTCAAGGGGACATCTCAAGACAGAGCTGGCTTTTTTAATCAACCTGTTCAGTTTTTTCCTCTCCCCAGTAGACATGCTGCTGCCCCAACAGACCACACCATAGAAGATGGCTGATGCTACCACAGAATCATACAAGGTCTTCAGCAGTGGCCTCTGCACTCCAAAGGACCTCAGTCTGCGTAGCAGATACAACCTGCTCCGACCTTTATTGTAAATAGCGTTTGTATTGTGGGTGAGATGAGCACCCAGATACTTATAGGAGTCAACAATCTGAATGTCCATCCCCTGGATGTTCATTGGCGTGAGTGGCGGATGTAACACTTTCTTTCTCCCACTTAGCATTTATTCTGGTTTTAAGATCATGACCTTCTGTTACCAGTTTGGAGTCTTGACCCCACACACCTGTAAAGCTTTACAGGGTAACGGAGTTTTCTGCGTCATGAAAGAGGAGTCACACATTTAGCTAAATAGATGCGTTTTTTTTAGCCTTGTACATTAAGTGGTCTAACCTCTGAGACAGAATATGTCAACTCTTTAATATGTTATTGAAACACTTATGTTCATTATAATGTATCAAATAAATGTTTGTAGTATTTCTTGTGATTTTTATCTATAACACAGCAGCTGTAAGTCACCTTCAGTAAATATGCATTACTATCTGTAAATACAGCTTACAGGAACTTGTTTTGTGGTCACGCTGCTTTACTTAAACGGCCTTGTGAGGTCTTGTGTCATGTGACTCTGGAGACCATTTTAAAATAACCCGTTGAAGTCATGTGACATCATGGGCCAAAGCAACATGCATAAATGTCTGCTTATGAAAACCCTACGCGTTGCTTACAAAATTTCTTAAACAAGACCCTTCCATAGAAAATGTTTGAACATTTTCCCTTTCATCGTGACCGTTCACCATCACACTTGATTCACTGATGACTAATAAAGCCAAATAACATAAACATAATGAAACATATTATGTATTATACGTTGACTAGGTCTCTCTGGCATCTGCCCCTGACCATGGTCTAATCCCACTTTCTCAAACTTATAAAGGTCAAACAGAATCATCCTGACACCCTCACATGCATAACTGTGGGCTAATTTAAACTATTCATGATATTAAGTTACATGACACATGACCCTGGGTGTGTTTCCTGGAAGCTTCGTTATAATAAGTAGGCTAATTCGTTTTCTCATACTTAAGGTTATTCGTTACTTAGAGAGTGATTCTCTAACCCCTTCGTAACTAAAGTAATTCGTAATTTCGTTCGTAAATTAACAAGATATCTGGCCCATTCGTTCTTTATTTGAACTTTTGCCTGCTATCTGGAGACACAGACACGGAGGTTGCCTGAAACAGATCACAAAAAACATACTGACACTCTTTTTTTAGAAAATGCAGTAATTCTAATAATATAGATACGTTGCTTAGCGTCCAGGTTACGTTCTGCCGATCCGTTCAGACTCAAATATAAGGTCACACTTCACTCACCTGCACATATATACTGAGCATCAAAACAAAATTATCAAACCTTTTTCTGAGAATATCAACTTCTGACAGAAAATAAAACCGTTATTAATTGACAACAAAGAGAAAAAAACATTTGTAATAGTATTTTAATTGACAACAAAGGCAATACAGACCTCACTACTGTCCTCAGTATCTGGCATGACCTCCATTTGCAGTCAAGCAGTGAGCCTGATCTCATACTCTGCCTACCCTGGCCAGCCTGCGGTACCCTAACCCCCCTTCCTGCAGTGCCTGTACCAGCACCGGTCTGTTAGTGGGACGTGGTACCCTGGAGGCTGTGTGTCAGCCTAGAACATCCCATAGGTGTTCAAATAGATCCAGGTCTGGTGAGTAAGATACCCACAGCATTGCTTGGACACCCTGCCGCAGATACCCTTGTGTAAGCCAAGCTGCACGAGGACCAGCATCATGGTGTTAAAGTACAGTGTCCTGGCGTTGCTGCAGGAAGGGAATAACATGTCCAAATTCCCAGCTGGCGCTGATGCTGGGTCAAACGTGGCATCTCTAGTTTCTAAAGTTCTTCTGAGAGGATTCTCACCAAGGCATGATGTCAGCAAGAAGACACAGAAGACATCATAAGCGTATTACCAGACTATACTCGTTCAACTTAATTGCGTATTGGTCTCAACAAACTCAGTCAATCATTCAGATTTCAGTCAGGCGTGACCAGTGGATTGACTCTACTGGTGCTTTTTCACTGGCATAAAGAAACCATGTCATAACCAAGCCATACCGTGAAGAGAGCCTAGTTTCAGCGCGGTGTCAGCACGGTTTCAGCGTGGTTTCAGCGTGGTTTCAGCTCGCTTCGCGTTTCCACTGCAGAAGGGCCGGCTCGGTAAAGGCGTTGCCGGGTTTGGAGAGCGACAGTGGCGTAAGACCGAAGAGAGGCTTATTTACTGTTCACATGGTGTACATCATGATTTACTATGTGCTAATTTCCTAATTTTCAACTCATCTGTGAGAATCACCATGTTATGTGAGCATCAAACTAGCAGAATTAAAATTCACTTGTGCAAATTTTCATTACGAATCCATTCTGTTTGCTGTTCTATTGTAGTTTTTTAAGTAGGAGGTTGGAAATTGGAAATTCCAAATTATTGGGAATTTAGCGGTTCATCATAATGTGCAATATTACTAATAATGAATAATATGTAGAATACATACAGCCTTTTCCTTCAGATAATCCATGCACAGAACACCGGTATCTCCATTCAGCCAGCTAACCAGCTAACCCCAGCTGGGTTTGCTCGCGCTTTTGGCCCTGCTGGTAAGTAGGGCCATGTCATCTTGGTTACAGCTCGGGTATGCCTTACTTCTTGGTGGCAGTGGAAAAGCACCATTAGATACTTACATTATATATTTTAAATTGGCAAGTATCCCAATGAAAACCTTGATAAGTTTCTCTTAATGTTCAGTATATGGAGTTAGTATATACACAAGTAAATGTATTATATAAGTATTTATGTTCTGTTAGATGACATTCCTGCGTCATGTGATTGGGCTGTGGCCAATTCAATTCTAATTCCAGCTCATGAATGGAATGGGGCGCAATTCATAAATTCAGAATATAGTGCACTGCTGGCACATAATGAGCTAAGCAGTCAAACTCACTGTGTGTTCTGTCGCATCCTTTAAAGTGGGAAGGTGAATCACCTCTTATTACCAGCAATGACAAAGGCAGCTATCCAGAGAATGTGCAACTCACCCAGAGACAGAGCTTGAGAGAGCCTCGCCCAGCAAGCCAAGCTGCTGGCCTGAATGTTGTTTTGTGAGCAGACATGAACCTCTTAGACCATCTCATCTTAACAGAGCAATACGGGCTGCCCTGGGCTGAAATAATGGGTCTCCTTGGTCAGGTGCAGGATGAACTGAAAAGCGGAACAGGCAGAAATTTCGCCCTCATTCCCACAGTGCAGCTTGCCCATTTTGACTCCACCAGTGGATTTTCGTAGACCAGGGTTTCTAAAAGTCCAGTCCGCCATCCGAACGCAGACTGATCCGTTAATCCAGGCCCAGTGGATAATGCAACTCATGAATCAATATTGTCACTGTAAAAATGCTTAATGAGGTTTGAAACACAAAAGTACAAGGTACAACCTCCAAACTTCACACACACATAACTCTGCATGGCCGCGGGGGGGGGGGGGGGGGGGGGGGGGGGGGGGGGGGGGGGGGGGGGGGGGGGGGGGGGGGGGGGGGGGGGG
>JAODLD010000030.1:23774112-23785059 GCA_026781065.1 Mormyrops boulengeri
CACCTGCTTTATTTATAATGTACACAACCTCCCCCCCCCCCCCCCCCAACAGCGGAATTTTAAAGGGGCCGTTTTTGAAGGGAGAAGCAAAGCAGCAACAGTCAAAACACAAGCGTGATGCTGAAAACACTGAACGGATGTGACTGAAACGAACAGGGCCACGTGACAGGGTGACCGATGTGCCGATGCCATGAACCGTGGCATCATTTTCCTGGGAAGAAAGGAGGGCTTCTGTCCTTGATCAGCAATAAAACATGTTCAGCAGTCAACCAATGCACATTAGTCATCTGTACATCGGAACACCCATGGCAACACATTGATCAGAAAAAAAAACACTCTAAATTAACAACCACAAATTTCAAGACTATTATTTACATAATAAACTCATGCCAGTGTATTTAAAGGTCAGCGGAAACCTGCATATAATCATGTGAATTGTGCAAATAATCATACACAGTGAAAAGCCTCCTTGCATATTAAGATTTCGTCACTGATATATTGATATAGGCTGACTTGGGGAAACAGGACGGAATGACAGTCTTCTGAAAAGCCTGTTAGCTAAGTGGCAAGGCACACTGTGCTCAGTCAGCTCACACTGTGAAGGACCCTTAGGGAAGCAGAGGAGAGCGGCCAGGTGAGACCATGGACAAAAGTTTCCAGAACGTCTACGCTGGGACAAAGGAGCACTCGACAAACCTGAGGCCATGCCAGACCTGGGGGGGTACCTGGGAGCTAAGCCTGTAGCGACAAGCTGAGGGAGGGCCACTGTATGTCATGTGTGCGGCGACCTGCAGGGGGCGCATAACATGACTGGCTCTAGGTAGCAGTGGGGGTGTGGGTGTCTGGAGGCATTATGTTATGAAACTGCAAAAACTGCACAGTAGGAGGCTTCGTGTGTTTCCTGCATGCAGCTGTACCTCCTCCAAACAGATTCTATATTCTTCAAAAGGGAAACATACAGTGGGAAACATGCAGTGGAAACACTGGCTGACCTCTCAGCTGGAGGTTTACGCTCATCATTTAAAGCATCATCGGATTCTCCATCATTTGCATTTGGTGTATCTACTGATCCCTTTACCTACAAATACAGGGATTTCTTACATTCAACACGAACTGGATGCCCACCATATGGCAGGCAAGCAGAGCTCGTGAACCAAAGGAACCCAAAACAAGGCACTGAATAATCCTTAGCTTGTCTGGAGTGGAAGAATGTTCTAGTACCACTTACCTCCAAGGCAAGGCCCCAGACATACATGCAGCATGTAGCGCCCACCATGGCCCTCAACAGCTGACACATGGCCAAGCTCACCAGTGACACCCGTGAGTGATGACACTTCAGAAAGCAAGTCTGGTGCCCGTTGGCCGCCTGCTTGCAGGGCCTTCAGCCGATCCGGCTAGCGGGCGTGGCCGTCCTCGGCGTCCATGCCATAGGCCAGCCACGACTCCATCGACGGCATAAACATCTCACACTGGCTTTTGATGGCACTCTGAACCTTATCAGCCAATGAAAGACATTCCAGATACTGCCCCCCTCCCTTTATGTTTACATCTGTGATCTGAAACGCGTTGCTGAGCTTTGGATTTCTGTGTTTTGACTGAAAATTAAATCTCACTTTAAAATCTCATACACAAATTCCCTGACTTCAACCACACCTTATCATTCATAAGGAAATGTCATCATTTTTTGTTGCAGTTGCTCGTCTGTAATGTCTTACATCTCTTATCTCATATGTCAGTTCTTGATATAATTTTAAATGGCTTTTGCCTTGTAATTACATTGTGTTATTTTTGTCAGCATTGCCCCTCTGCCTGAATAACAAACTATAACTTGACATCGTCTACTGAGAGACACAGTCTCTCAAAAGTCTTAGGCAGTCAAAGAAAATGTTTAAAGCTGTTCATCTGGGTAGAAAGTGTATCTTGTTCCAGACAAAAAAAGAAATACAGTTTAACATCAGAACATAAGGCAAATTAAGAGTAACACAAAAAGTAGGACGAATCTCTTCTGGTCTCCAGAAAGCTATTGATAACTTGTTGGATGGATAGATGAACATCGCTTCAGTTCCCAAACCTCTACTCACGGCCACCTCAGCCATTCCGTGTTTCGCTAAATTTCACCACCGGCTCAAAAGGGCAATGACGTTTGCATTAGCTACGCATTAGCTATATGCGGTGGGCTACTGGTAAAGTCAAAAAAATACATGGGTGCATTGCATAGCCGTTGCAAATGCTTGGGTGACTTGGGTTTTGAAATGGTTAACAGAATTTTTACAGACATAATATAACAGTTTGACACCAACGTGAAGATCATTTAAACACCATTTTCTTTTACTACATGTCTAAGACTCTTGCGCTGTACTGTCAGATTACCCACCCTGTTCACAGCAGCAAATCACGGGCTTTATGCCGCAGCACATAATGGAGTTAGCGAAGGCGTAAAGTATGAAGGCGTGTGACGTCGTTCTAGGTATTGGTGTTCTACAGAAGAACGAGCTGTGGTGGAAAAGTCGCTCGTGTCGCTGTAATATGTCGCTGTAGAGGGACACGTCCTACGATCCGCGTGGACAGGGCGCCACCTCTCTTTAGGAGGACGGGGAAACGTCGTGTGATGTTTAAGGTGCCGCAATACATTAAGCAACTTTGTAACTCCGACCATCGTGGTTTTGTTGATATTGTCTATCGTGTTACAGTCTTTTAAAAGGTTAGTGTCTCGAGGTGATCATCACTTCGTATCTCATTATATATCCAATTCACATTTGTACTTCTATACACAAAAGCCTAATATTGATGATGATGATGGTGACTCTTATCATCCCAGGTCTAGCACCTCATCTCTTCAGGTTTGTTCTGATACGTTCCAGCGATATTTATAACAGTGTAATTAGGTAAAAGCAATCTACGTATAGACGTGTAAATCATGACTGACAATAAAATATCGCGTAGTTTAAAAAGTCACGCAAATAGTGTGTGTGTATATATATATATATCACCACCGCCTTTCACCGTATTTCATGTCGAGTTAAGTTCAATACAGATCATGGTGTTGTAGGAACACGCTTCAGGCTTCCTCGCAATTCTTCCATTAGGCAATTGCGCCACTCTGCGGATTCGCAAGTTCCCATTGTACATAATTTTTAAATCGACAATTGGGTTAGATTTCAGCAAACTGAATTACGTCCCTGTCACGTTTGGAGGCAGTTAGTAGGACTGAACCAATATAATGTTCAGTGAATCTATTGATATGGGATATTTAAATCTGTTTTAAATGTCATCGATACTAAATGAAACGATAGAAATGTTGCAGTGTACGCAAAAAAACATAACCTTTGACAAGAAGTGTTTAACAACATTTGGAAAGACGTACAAAAAATTGTTCCAGCAAGAAAAATCGTATATATTAAATACATTTTATGTGGGCTTGATTACATTAGATATAAAATTATAGATTAATTGCATCGGTAATAAATTTATAAGATGCCAACGAGGGGTTTATCTGAAAAACTGAAACCAAACAATTTTTGTGGAGACGTGTAATGCCCATTTGAAGTCTTCTGTCTCCATCTTGTGGTAGAAGCGCGCAAGGACTTTACAAACGTCGTTTCTCATAACACTGAAGCGTGATATTTGTGACGAAATGGTAAGCGAATCTAATCTAGATCTTATATAAGGCAATGAAAGATAGATTGTTTCCTTTAAATGAAAGCCTTGGTTATTATAGTTTAGAGATCCTCGTTTATTTGGAGATTTACCCCGATAAGGAATGATTTATGCAAAGGTTGGTAGGGTCACCATAGCGGACCTCCGATGAGTCATAAGTGCATATTTCCTGAACTATACCATTTTAAGGCATGTCAGACTATTTTTCAGGAATATAATTTAAGCCTATTCATTCATTTTAAAATAAATTCTTCAAAACAATCTCAGATAATCGCGTGGCTGTTACAGTAGCACAGGACTATGGAGATGAATTGTATGAATATAAGCGCACAACGCAATCGGATTCTCCTTGCATTACACCGAAAAAGATGGAGACACAATTCTGCACTTTAAGCATGAATAATCGCCTACCTCACAAGTACCTCTAATCGATATTAAGTTGGAAACAAATGCCAGCATTTATGTTGTTAGTAATTTTAAAGTAACTGAAGGCTCAGTCATACCCGGCAACAGCTACAGGGTGTATAATTTATATTTTAATCATCTGCCAAATTATGATTATAGTAAAATAACGCAACATTTTGGGTGGTTTTGAAAGCATAAAGTAATGAGTATTTTAATTCGTCCCGGGAAAACTAACGCACTAAGAAGCATAAAATATGAAATTTGTTAGTGAATAATTTGAGTAAAGAATAACAAAATTACGTATATCTATCGATAAAAGTTGTAGGTTTTTATGTCGTTTATCTATAACGGAATAGCGGCAATACATTTTGCAGTATGCCGCGTGAACTCTGGAAAACCGAGCACGAGAGAGTCCTAATTATACAGCTGATCATTTTTATGAATTACATGGTATGATTACTGCTGTTGACACGAGATCTGACATCTGTATAAGCCTATATATTATACTCACGTCGGTGTTCATCGCAATATTTTAACTTCATTGGTGTTTCTGCTTTCCGAACGGATAGAATGGGTTATTTCGGTTAATAAAACCTCAACGGCCAAAGACAACGATTCGTAAACAAAACTGTTAACTAACAAATGCGCATAAGTGCAATTAGATATTTTTGTTAATCTTGCATTAAAAATATAATGAAGATGGTTCGTTTTCCGAAATTTATAGATATGTCAACCTTAATTTAGTATATTTCCCGAAACACAATCCGACTTCCAAAATCCGAATAAATTTTATTCTACATGATTACTTGGCGTGCCGCGCGGAAATTATTATTTTTTTTCTTTTCCATGGAGATAACAAGTATGCCGTCAATGTGATATCGAGACAATGAAAACAGGAAATAAGATGAGATAAAATTAACAGTTCTAAAACAGTTTGTGCCACTATGGATGGAGACTTTTGCGAACAGACAATAATCATTCTCTTTCACCCGGGTAGAGGAAAGAGGGACAGAGAGTAACTGTTGTTAACACAGCCATATCAAGGAAGAAGGACTCCCTGTTATCTGTGAATGGGTTTTCTTTTTCCAGGAAAGATATAGCGCGAATTTTTAATTCGTTTTTCTTTGAGAGACAACAAAGCTGTATTTGAAAGCTGGACACAATTTGGTTTTTGTGAGAGATCCTTTTCTCCCTCCCTAAGGCCAGCTGTCCATATGGAATACAACGTGCACAACAAGGATCACAATGACACCAACTGACAGGCAAGACAAAACCCAAGGATACTTCTCCCTTACCCGGGGATGCACGACCCCAGATAAAGGAGCTGAATAGCACCAAGAAACTCTGATAGTCTCCTCTCCCTGCACTGTCCACAGTTTTATTCTGAGCCTCGTTAATATGCACGCCTCTAACATCCACAACTACCGGCCTCTGGCCTTTGGCGCCTTTCTGTGCCGTGTACTGTATATTGTGCAACGATAGACTGCACAAAACTCTTCCGACAGATTGTTAAATGCACGGGCGGCGGGTTTGGCAACGCGTCCTACTGACATGAGCAGGACCCAAACAGCTCCGCTGAAGGAGAGAGGAATGCGGGCTCCGCACCTCTAGAAACAAACACTAATGAAATTAAATAAAAACAAAACCTGTAGACCGACGCTTTGTACAGAACTTCCTACTTGCAACTGTGAAATCAACGGTTTAAGCAAAACAAAATTTGGATGACACGGCCTACCATGTTCACGCTAACATGTCGGCCACGTTAATAGGTAGAATTAAATTCGAAACGAGGAAAACAAGCGTAAGTTAACGCAACAAAAATATTTTTTTTAACTGCAAACGTTTTATTATTAAATAAATTCCCCAAATAATCTCAATTATTTTTTATCTGTAACAATAGCTAAATACATCGAATAAAATAGGCCTACTCTAATAGGCCTAAAACATTAATGAGTTAAGGCATCGGAAGGCACAGAAAGTAAGGTAAAATTAATATAACACTGGTGCTAAAACAGACGTTTACCTAATTTTACCCAGATAACTATAAATAAAATGTTCCGCGTTGAGCTTCCTGTGTAGGCGCCTTTCGGTTTCTCTCTAGTACGTTCTGAACTTAACAAAATCAAAATTCTGTAAATAATTATCAATGTGTGTCAATTTAGCAGTTTGCTCAGTGATAGTGAGGTCGGGAGCTAACATCTGTTAAGGAGTCCGCACTGGGAAACAGGCCCACTAAGTGTTAAGATTTTGTACTTTTGATACTGAAAAGTTAATCTGCAATATCTCTAATAAAATCAAACATCTTGTCTTATTTGTTGCTTAAAACGTTACTTTAGCCCGAAAAATAGCAACGAAATACCAACGCCGGTATACCATACTCGATATATTAACAATAGGCCATAAACCTCATTTGTGGTCAGTTGTTGAGATTAAATTGTTTTGCCTTTTGCACATTGTTCACATAATGGATCGTTACATTTTTCTTTCATTGAAAAGAAAGGCATAAGAAAGCAAACGATAACACATTTACTCTCCAATTAATTAAAATGTGTGGAACAGGATAAACAAAATGGTTAAGCGCCTCAAGATCATGAAAAAGAGTCTTTGTAATACTCATACAATCAGAAGGTCCTGAGCTGAAGAAGTCCTCTTACGCGACGAGTGGATGTTTAACGCATTTCACAAGTGACTTTATCCTTTTCAACTATTTAAGTAGCAAAACACGTTTTATATATATATTTATATATACGCGGATTAATTTGCGTTCAACATTCCAAGTGCGCACCGCTTACGATAACGCCATTCAGCTTTTGCAGAAACAAAATCCGGGCAAACATATTTAAAACATTCCATTTGTCTTATCGTATTTAGTGAAATGGTCTACGATTCTCCCAAACTTCACCACAGATGAGAAAACATATTCAAGAGCACGATCGTCTGAAAGATGATTTTAAAATATATTGACCAATAAACGGATTTAAGACACGCTTAATCTTAAGTTCGGAAACACAGCATTTTATTAAAATTCTTATAAAAATCGGGACTTTGCCCCACCAGCGCGTTTAAACGGTTATTCACATAATTACAATAGAGCTAAACGAATTCTTTTGACAGCTTATTCACAATGTTGTGTCTTTTTTTCGTTGAAATTGGGAAATACACGTTTCCAGCTAAATATCCTGGAAAGTGAACTGCATTGCAAACAATTACCACTAAATATTTACAAAAAAGAAAGAAGAAAAAAATAAAATAAGCTAAAACTTGCCAAGGTTTTATTCAAGGCCATAAATATTTAGGTCCAGTGTAAAAGGAGCTGGAAATAAAGGTCTATATAATTTTAAAGTGGTTTCTGTACGTGCTTGTTACACGGGTGACAAGAAGAAAAACATCTCTACAACACACAAACATACTTTACAAAATTTCACAAGCGCATTGACATTCTTAGATCGAGGGAGAGGCTGGACTCGGTTCTCGTGACGAAACCTTGTAAACGTGACGCACATATCAGCCCCAAATTAAAAATGGTAGATATGGGTCAAGCTGCAAAAAATGCAAAGTCTTTATTTTTTGTTGTATTATTTTTTTCTTTGCTCCCTATCACGTGAAAGCGCCGCTCCCGCCAGTCTGTAAGTGTTCACCAAGTCCACTGTTGCGTCTGAACCAAATGATGCGCGGTTGGGAACTGCGGCGTGGCGGCCGCGCCGTACTGAGCATTATATTGCATATGCTGAAGAGACTGGGCACTGTACGCCGAGAACGGGATTCCAGCCTGGAAAGTGGCCGCCAAGTCCTGAGCTTTAAGTGTGTGGCAGGGCTTGCCGTCTCTGACTAAAACAGGTACAGCCACCCTTCGAGGAGAGGGTAGATGGGTCACTTCCATACCTTTCTCTGCTCGAGCTCTCTTCATTTTGTACCGATGGTTCTGGAACCAGATTTTCACTTGGGTAGGTGTCAGGCGAATTAGACTAGCAAGGTGTTCCCTCTCAGGCGCCGAAAGGTACCTTTGTTGCCTGAATCGCCGTTCCAGTTCGTAAGTCTGAGCCTTGGAAAACAAAACTCTCCGTTTTCTCTTCTTACCGGAGTCGCTGCCGTTGCTAGAAGTTTCCTTGTCATTGTCTTGCGATTCGTCCGCGGAAGGCTCAGGAGATTTGGCAGAGGAGTCTTGCTGGGAATTAGCCGACAGACCTTGCACTGCATGGGAAAACGGCCAGATAGTTACGAAAAAAGTTGCTTTCGTTGTTTGCATATTGACAGGCATTTAAAGCCTGACTTTGACGCACCGATCTTCTGTCTAACTTTGAAAACCGAATAAACATTTTAACGTATGTGAATTTTTCATCGATCCGCGGGATTACTCCTTGACACTATATCACATCGTTTTTGCCTGATATTGAAATGAAATACTTAAACAGTATACCAAGGAGGGTACATCATGCAAAAAACACTTGACGTGCACATTTTTCTTATTACATAAAGAATTCGGAGCTTCGTATGTATGCCTAAGATTTTGGTTATATTTATTTTGGCTCACAGTTTAAATACTGAAGGTCACTTTAGACGTTTCATGTCATTAAACCTGAATGCTTCTACCGTGGTTATACATGGAGACATCATAATTAAAAACGAAAGGCAGATATTATTCAAGAGCAACCAACCAAGGTCCTCAGACGTATGAATGCTCATCAAAATAATTTAAATACACAGAAGGCGTTCTTGCAAATAACAGAAATATTTTCTCTCGCTAGTATCAGTAGATGAGCAACTTTGGTTTCTCAAACGGTACTTACATGAATATTGAATGCTGTCTGTAGCGGCAAGCCATCTTGTGTAGGGATTATCACTGTTATCGTAAAATGGATTCTTTAAGGGCAGATTTTGAACATTTTCTAAGGGACTCTGCACCAAAACCCCAGTCGTTTTCGTGGCTTCCGTCCCCTCTGTGTCTTCCTCAACTCCTGTAATAGATCCGTCCTCATCGTTCGTGTCAGGGAGATCCAAAATGTCCTTTACAGAAAAGCCCGTCTTTGTGTTGGTCAACGACATATTCTGAGGAAATTTATGCAGGAAAGTTGCTGCACCAGTTTGGCAATCCGCTGTTTCAAAAACACACAAAAGAGAATCGAAGTTTTGAAAAGGGACCGGTTAGTGCCGTTTGAGATTTAACTACAGTCAAAGCAAATAATGAAGCGCGGTTGATAATCATTGGCTACCACAGTAGTAGAGGAATCACTTCTGTAAGTCCAGGAAGGATGCCAAAGTGGCTGAAGCACTATATCTGGCTCATGGATACTGCGCTACTGCTGAGTGCTAGGGGGAAATAAGCCATTACCGGTCTGATCAGTCCATATAAGGTTGGTCTCAACACATGAACCTGCAGTGAAAAAAGCATTAAAAACGCAAAAGGTTGGCCACGTGTGGGCGGGTCTTGGGAGTCAAGTGGATGAAGACAGTGTTTGCAGATGTGAAATTGTGGGTTTTGGGAAGATCCGAGCCTCTACTATTGGTGCTTCAGAACATGATGAGTGGTATAACGTGTCAATTAATTACAAAGATTGGGAGGGCCTTTTTTTACACCCTATTTACATACAAAGGACCTCCAAGTAGCTTCATCCTCCGCATACTCGAACGCGCGTTTTAACAAATTGCTCATGAAAAGCGTTTGCGTTAATACTCTCCGCGTATGTAAAAATATAAAAGCAATAACCTGGAAAATTGCTTGTTGCCAACAGGGGCTAAACTGTGGTCTGAACGCTCGTTTAAAAGTGTATTAAATTCAATAATCGTTCCTCATCTGCACGAAATGCGTTTGTTTAAAATGGCAAGAGACCAATTTATGTAAACCTTTTGGGTCAATATTTTGGTTCGGGCTTAAAGACAAGGAGCATACATTAAACATTAAGTCATCGACTCTTGTTTATTTCGGAAGGTACAAGCGGGTCGCAACAAGATTTATACACCGCTTCTTCCTCTGTCTGTTGCGGACTGTAAACTTAATGCTGCCGACAAATGTTTCAATTTTGCTGGAAACAGATCTAAAAACTTTGATAAATACATGTAAAGAACTCAGAAAGAAGATTCTGTTATATGCACCATCAAAACCGATGTTTACAGCAATATATGAAACGTCAGAAAACACCTTTCATATTGTAAAATCACCCGCAAGATTTTTCTTCACATAAAGGCGCACTCAGCACAGAAATAATGAATGGATATAATATTAATTAATAAATAAAACTCAATATAATGAAATTGTGGAAAAATGTCAATATTTACTTGATTTCGTTTACTTGGCTACATTCGTGAGATTTCTAAACTTTTAGGACGTCAGGCTTACATTTCGTTTTTTAAAAATTGTTACTCTGTAGCTTTTTAAATAAAAATCATTCCAATCTCTGGCTAATAAGAAAGCGATGTATTATTGTTGATCAGTTTATTTCCTTCTTAGGACTTTGCCCCCCTTTCTTTTTCTCTTAGCCTCCCTGCCTCCTATCTAGTATGTGATGTGGGTGACAATGTTTCACGTTTTTAGCGAGCCCTCAGCTCATCCTGGGTGGTCGGACCCGGGCTAACACAAATACAAACCGATTGCTAAGCTGCGCACAATGGCGAAGATGTAGACAAATGTCCGGCTCCCGTTGGAAGCCTTTGTCCGGGCTCAGTTTTTGCATTTATTTCAGGGGTGAAATAATAGATGATTGACGCCCCTGTACAATGCGTTCTAACTGTTTGGAATAAATCTGAGGTTGTTCCTAGTTGTCATGGCATTCAGCTGCTTTCAATGGACTATCTCTTCATTCATTTCTGAATCCTTCCACAATATTAAGGAAAGTCCTTCATCTTCGCGCGCGCGCGCACACACACACGCACGCACACACACACACACAC
>JAODLD010000030.1:23785159-23801521 GCA_026781065.1 Mormyrops boulengeri
CTTCCACAATATTAAGGAAAGTCCTTCATCTTCGCGCGCGCGCGCACACACACACGCACGCACACACACACACACACACACACACGCTCCCCCTTTCCGCCACATACATAAATTGTGCCAAAATCGATTTTCTTAAAACAATGCCGATTATATTACTCACTAGAATCAACAGAATTTTGCCAAATGTATATACTGTCAAAGTTTCGAAAAATAAGCATGACATCGAAATATATATTTCAATGAGTTTCTTAAATATTGTATAACTGCACTGTATAGTCAATCGAATGCTAATAGATAAAAATAACAAACACACAACAAAACAACTACAACAAAATAATAATAATAATAATAATAATAATAATAATAATAATAATGATAATAATAATAATACAATCCATTATGTATAGGTGAATAAGTATAGGTGCGTAAGTTGGGTCCCTTGTTTGGGGCATGCACTACTGACGAGAGTCAACAGATAGGTAAATTTTTTACTCAGTCTGGACTGAGGCTTTTGGCCGTCGAATTAATCATGGTGCAATCTATACTAAGACCACAATGGCCCCATTGAAGTGATCAGGGAGCGAACGCAGTCGGTTGCTGTTAAAGCTTTCGCAAGGGTAGAGCCTGACCTTCTCCGTCAAGCAATGCTTCGTAACTGATATTTACTAGTGGCACTTATAGAAGCACATTTTCTGAAATGCGTGCCAGCGCGTGAAAAGGGAAAATAATAGTTTCGGTGACAAAAAAGCGTGCATTCGCATATATTATAGCATATTTGTGTCCAAATAGATTCTTCAGGAATGCGCACGACTATGTATTACTTATAAAAGTGATCATCTTCCTCAAACATCTTGGAGGCAAATGTCAAACGTTCCATATAGTTATTCTTTCCCACTCGAAATAGGAGAGACTATGCGAGTGTGGCTTATTGGGGATGTATTTGAACAATTGAACTAAAGGGGTTTGGAAAGAAGAGGTAAATGTACACAGAGTAAGTGGCTGTACTTCACTTCAAGAGCCCTCTCCTTGTGTTTACCTGTTTACTTTCACAGGTAGCTGAAACAGACTGACTGCGTTTCCATTCAGACGTCGAATACATCCGACGTGCGCAACGCACGTTCAGCCTGAGTTGCCTGATTCAGACTTTCTACAATAGTATTATCCTGGAATAAGATACAGAAACACCCCGAGTACCATTCAGTGTTCCAGAGAGGCATGTCGGTGAACAGTTAGTAAAACAGGATATAATAGAAATATGCAGTGGGGACAGAAAACAGAATAAGTATGTAATAAGCGTTTAATCTAACAAGACCTGATTACCACGCAAAATATTACGCACAATTAATAAAGCGATGTGGTACTATTATTATTAGTAGCAGAATAACTAGCCGTAGTAGCAGTGTTTTGGTATCATTACAGTATTAATATCTCAGATATCGACACTGTTATGCAATAAAAAGTATAAAACATTAATAAATCTGTGTTCCTGCGTGCATAGTAAATCCGTTGAGCTAACGGAGAAAGCATCAGGTAAAAATATAACGTTATCACCGTATTTATCATATAATAGCCTACTCTAAAGTGGCTTCAAAAATGAATCAGCGTCTATTCTAACCATGCTTCTTTCGCAGGCTGCGTTTCAGTACAGCACATAACACAGGATAATACTATGCTTTTATATTCTGAGTAAATTCAGTTTGCTCATTATTTTAGCGCAAGTGTCCCTGACGATGTACGTGAGAATACCGGGACCTGGTATTGCCGTATGGCAGGGTACGAGTAAAATGACAATTTTATACATCCTATTAATTATATATATATATATATATATATGTGTGTGTGTGTGTGTGTGTGTGTTGCATCGTGAGGCGCATTTGGTTACTATGCTGCACGGAAATTACAAATCATTTGTAACGATGGCAATTAAATGTGTATGCGTACATAAGTATCAAGTTTTCGAAGAAGTCTGACACAGTTTCAAATATAAATACACTGGTAAATAGCAAGAATGAGAATTTTTACACCTTGCGTAATTTTATTGTACCTTTTTGGGAAGATGGCGCGGGCAAAAACAATAATACACGTTCCGTCTGTGAAAACATTATTGTTTGGAATTCAAAGACAAATGATTTCTTATTCAAACCGCCAAATGAAGTAATAATCCTATCTAACATATTGGGAATGCCAGCGGAAGATATATAATAGCATTGATCTTTGCTTTTGTAATCGCCGAATTTCAGTGTTCCGACGCCCGGGGCTAGCTGCTCGGTTTTGATAAAGGTAACCTGCTTTTCCTCGCGGGGTTCGTGATAAAATGTATAAACTGACAAGGAAGATTTTTAATTACCATAAGTCTATGTATTATATTCAGGTAAAAGTATGTCCGTTTCATTTGTGCGTCTTACTGGATGCCTGCGGTAGTTCCCTTGCGGCACAAATCTTTTTTCAGCGTTTTGATTCCAGAAATCTGGCCTTTTTCCCTCCAAGGCAAACACTACGCTTTTATTCGTTTTCCCTCCTCTAATGATTAAACATGTCACAACGAGATTAGCGCCGCGCTTCTGCCCCGAGGAGATGCCTTTATTTGTTAAACTACGAGTTTATTTGTAACGGTGAATTTCATGCAGCAGTATGTTAAATTCCGCGTTCTGCTCCTTTATCGGCTTTTCTGAAACAAATTGCCGAATAGCTTATTATTTTTAATCACTTCTAATGTAATACATCAGAGAGACGAAAGAGCCGTTGGTACATGTTGTAGCGACCTGCTTGAAATTAATTATACAAGGAACCACTGAGCAATTTATATGCACGTAGGCTATTCAATCACGGCGATAATTAAAAGGGAATTCTCCCCGCAATGATTTAAATAACTGGTTTAAAATGTACGAGAAATAGATCACTGTGGTTTCTTTTTAAAACTCATACTGGAACAGAAACTGTAACAGGGCATAAAAGGTGTTTTCCGATCTCACACTGACTAGTCACATACAAGTAGGAACCAAAAGCCAGGAATAGACATTTCTAATACTATAGCGAACTCTACTGACATAGCGGTGAACTGCCGAGCGAAAAATCCACATCAGTTTATTCTCCCGAACACGGATTTTTGTGCCATCACAAAGGAGGGGATTACGACGAGCGAGAGAGTTTAAACTATAAACTATACATCCAAATTGTAATAATGGGGAAAGAATTCTCGTAGAGATAACGAGTTTATAAAGACAAAAGGAACGTAAGACAAATCACATATATGCTACATGTATATTTTATTACTGCTGCTTCGTTTTGCATTTATACATTATATTAAGAAAACCCATAAGGGCATATAATTTGTTAGTTCATTTTAAGATAATTCTAAAATAAGATTACGGCTGTTCAGCGCCAGGTCCACTTCTTAGCAACCCCGAACATATCTATAAAACGTGCATCTTTTTAATTTGTATGGCATAAAACCACAGAGACGTAAAAATACTTATTTGAAAAAGTGAAAATTGTCAGCGAAGTGACAAGCAATTAAGGCAGTAACGAGTGTTTCCGAGTTCAATACCTACTAACCGTTTCTAGAAGATATGAAGAGAATTGAATTTCCCCTCTGATAACTTTGTTTATTGCCGTTTGTTTAAATCCAGTTTGGTGAAACTTTAACCTCGGTACCGTTAAGAGTATCAGCGCGTTAATTTATTTATCTCAAATGACTCTAATCACTAATGCAAAGAGATAAACCTGCTATTTAAACAGTGTTCGGGTTTTAATCCGCAATAAATATATCAAATACAATCGTCGCGGATGGAAGACCACCGTACGGCAACAACAAAACGTATTCGCAAACAGCAAGGAAACCAATTTCTGATATTATTCAATCGAGCATAAAAAGTTAAAAAAAATAATAATTATTGGTCTACAAATGCATCATAACTCGATTTAGAAGCAGGTTATTGGAAGAGCTACATAGGCAAGCGGCGATATTGGAAGTCACCACGAATTGAATTAATTCAGAAGTGATTTCGCTTGACTATTCCGCGCACAACCTACCTTATATCGCATTCGAAGGGGTTAAATAATAAAGGGATATATTGTGCTCACCTGGTGACTGATGAAAGGGGCTAAGTGGTGTAGCCAGCGTTAAGACAGCTTGGAGTTAATGAAATATCTCCAAATGGAAGTCAGGAGTGCGTGCAGAGATAAGCTTGATGTGCTTTATATACCCAGAAAGCAAGTGCTCCTCTTCTGATATTGTCCAAGTGCGTTTGCATAGCTGTCCAAGTGGCTCGGCTCTTGCTCTCTCGCTAACATTGCATGATGTTTGTTTTCCCCAGCTATGACGCGAGGCAAAATATTGGCCATATGTTCATCGGCAATAAACTGGTCATAAGCGCAAACACGGCCCCTCTTCTTGGTGCTTTTAGCTGGTTCATCGCAAGTTTCTTATACAGGTTGTTGTCAGTAAAAGGAAAAAAAAGCACAATACACATGTGTACGTGTATATATAGCATACACAGTCATTTACACGGTTATGTGTTTTGTGTGTATGTGCGTTTTGTTTTGTATATATCCCTTATGTAGTGCTCGTTTTCAAATCGGTATGAATGTATATGTGTCTTAAATATTGCAACAGCAACATTTAGGACCAAAATAAACTGAGAACCAGTCCTACGGCGGATTGTATAAGAAATAAGGGCCCCCTTTGATTCAATCGTTCTTGTCTCACCGTGGAGAAGAATATAAGTAATAAATCGTTTGGTAACTAAGAAGCTGCAAAGCAGAGACACCAGATGTGGCATGTTATTTATGCGAGAATCCCCCGTTTACACAAGATAAACCGATATAACTGTTGATAGCTCCGGTTAGAATTGTTCATTTAATTGTCACAGCCTTTCTTTGTTACCAGTGTACGCCCCCCCCCCCTCCAAAAAAGAATGTTGAATCATGCATTTATTAAATTACTTACACGATCCTCGTTTTTAAAAGGTCTATAACAGCAAATCAGCTGTTCCAATTATTATCTAATAGTCCAGCAAGAATTTGGATGACTGGCACAACTGGAGGCATACATTATAATAGAAATTCGCAAAGGGCGACCTAAATTATGGAGGTTTTCAGATCTTAGAACCTGTTTGGAAATGACGGGCACAAAATTTAAAATTAATAGCAGAATAACATTCACCTTATTCAAAATTCACTTTACATGAAGTCATCTGTATTTTAAGTCATGCCAAAATTCAAATCAAGCTTTGCAAATTCTGAGACATTTTTCACGGCTCGGTTGGGATATTTCTTGAGCACAGGGAGGGCCTCGTTTTAATGCATATACGGCAGCTTACGCGTCTCGCGGCAAAATGACGCGTATTAATCCTAACTACCACTTCCGCTACCTAGTTAATCAGCGTGAGAGTTATACCTTAATAAGTGCCCTGTTTTAACAATCCATCAATACATATGCAGTTTTAAGTTAAAAATATGAATGCTATTGGTTTTATGGATAATAAATATAAAATCATTTAAAGCCTGTAATTCATAGCTCATTACGGACAAAAAAATTATATATGATGTCAATATGGTGAATGTAATGTGCGATGTGACGTAATGAAGCTGTCTATTGGACAGGATATTATTGTTTAGGCTGATTAAGTGTTAAAATGCGTTTGATCTCATATTTAGAGATGTTCAGCTTTTTTCCCCCGAAGAAATTACGGTACATGGGAATGAGACAGACGACCGCATTTCGGATCTGAAATATACATTGACGGATGGTCTGCGTGACACTTACCATCAATACAGCTTTGTTTCTCATTTGATTTCAGCACCACTCTATAAAGCGAAAGCACAAGACCAAACCATCATTCATTAGAGCGCCATTAAGAACTGCAGTTAACCATGGGAAAGAACTGTGCTAGACATATCCAACTCATTTGAATGACCTTAAATAGTTCTAAAATTGAGAACTCACTATATTCTATCCACTTTCTTCAGAAACTAGTATGTAATACCTACTGATTTCATTTTGTAAATTGTCTGTATATTCCTTAGGAAAAGAATAATTTTTCTTTGCGAAGTTTTCCAACATTAAATAAGACCCAAAAGATAACGATTGTAGAATATAAATTAATAATACATAAATATGTATCAATGTTAGTGAAATACTGGTGAGGAGAACTCAAATCAAAGCGCAATGATTTTATTGTGGCCAGCTGGGAATCTCTGCATAATAGTAATGATGTTTCAGAGGACTGTGAAACCATCAATCAACACAGAATATGTTGCTTATAGTAATTTGGGGAACCACTTTACTGATGAAAGACCGCAGCAATGCGCCACAGTTTCTCCAGTGTTGAAGGGTATTACTGAGATTTAGGGAACACAAATAAATAAAGCGGTCACATCGCCCTTTCAGAATCCAGTGTTAACCTAAAGCAGTTTGTTAGAGTTCCCAACGCATTCATCGGCGAGAAAGGAATACCCTTCACTCAGATGCTCTGTGAATCTGCACGCTGTGTTTGAATCTCATTGTAGGGACCCTGAGAGACCTCCTGAACGAGGATGTGTAGGACAGGCCGGCACTCGGCCTATTATCCATCAAGGCCTTGAGTCTGATGACTGAGCCACTTCATCACAGTCCACACGTAATAAGGGACACCAATGATACAACGTTCTCAAATCAATCAGTTCAAAGATTTAATGCGTCTCTGGCTCAAGAAGCGTGCTGAGAGAAGGATCCTGCACAAACAAGCACCAAACAAAACAAAAAAAATGAATCAAAGGGATGATTTTCACGGAAGATGCACTTTTTCCAAAAAATGTTTAATTAACACGAGGGCGCACTTGCAGACGTTGTGTAGGGCCAGGTGAAGTGGCAGAACTCCTGATTCTCGAGCTGTTAATATATACCGCCGCGAGAGCGACATCACAGAGACTCTCACGGGCTGAAAGCCACACCAATTTTTGCCTCCCCCCAAAACTTCCATTTACAAGACAGGCATTGACTGAGCCTGCATGCCAGGTTTGATGAATTGGAGTCTTTGCCTCGCCGAGAATTAGAAAGGTCCAATCTCATCCATCCCGAGTGAGAAAGGCGTGGGTTTCAAAGATGATGCAACAGTCGGTTTCTGTGTGGCTGCAGTGCCCCTATCCCTGCTGCTTCTCGAAGGCCACTCACTGAGCTTAATGGGGGCCAGACACTGATGGACTCCCGAACATGAGTTTGAGGATGAGGGTGACGATGAAGCTACCATGGTGGACTGGGTAGCAGGGTGAAGGCCTTTGAAAATTCTGGCTTTCCACAGACTTGGGTGCCATGCCCCTGCGGGCGGGTCTATATAAACCCAAACTTCACCCTAATATGTTCTTTCTCAGACTCCAGTTTCAGTAGAATTACCCCCACCCCCATCAAAGAAAAGTACTCCTTCATTGGGGAGGGAGGGGTCCATGCCATCCTAGAAGCTGGAACCATCAACTACCTAAAAAGCCTAACACTCGAATGCTGCTTGTCTGGCTCAGACAGAACGTGAAGGCTTTGCCACGCCACAAGCAGCAGAAAAAGTGTGGAGAGACCCGTCCTGTCCCCCCCCACCGACCAGCAGTGGCAAAAGATCAAAGTGTGTGACACAACGGCCTCCCTGGGTTGTTACGGATTCCAGTAGGACGAGGTGATGTCAGAATCAGTAATGGGCCCATTATACAAAATGAGTCCCATTACGCCACCCAGATAGCATCCCGATGCTACGGTATCAAAAAATAACTGCAGCGTCTACTCAGGTCTTTGCACAATTGCTGGTGACACGTGCACATCCACATGTATGTGTGGTATGCACACACACACACACACACACACACACCATGAATAATGGTGTTTGCTCCATGTGCACAGCAGGCCGGCATGTACATAAAAACTGCGACTATTTGAAATATTACAAAATACCGAACACATTAAGCAACCCTACATAGCTGAAGGACCAGCCCCGAAAATGTTAGTTTGAGCCACAAAAAGGCTCATATATATTTTTCCTTGCAGACTTTAAAGCAGGCTACCCCAATTCCGGTCCTGGAAAGCCAGTTTGCAGCGCAGTTTGCAGATTTCTCTGTTCAGACACACCTACTTATCCTGTTCATTTGCTGATTCAGGTGTGTATAAGCAAGGAAATCTGCAAACTGTGTAGGATTCTGCTGCTCCAGGACTGGAACCCTGATTTAGAGCTTGTTAGACTTTGTTGACGCCCCTATAGTCAATAAAAAATATGAGTAAAGTACTCGAATGCTTTGCAGGAAATATCTGTGCATTAACATCAAACATTCTGCAGAAACAACAAACATAGTGGAAGGTAGTACCATAATGACCAGAGCAGCAATACTCAACAATATTTAATCAGTAAGAAACGTTTTTAGCTGTTGGATGCAAACATTCCTCATGTGGATATTATGTGTGTGTGTATGTGTGTGGATTATGTTTATATTACACGGTGGGGACCAAATGTCCCCCACAATGTGACAAAAACCTGTTATTTTGACGTTGTGAGGACCATTTTTCAGGTCCCCACAAAGATCTGTGGCTCCAAACAAAAAACTAAAAATGCAAAAAGTCTCGTATTTGGTTAATTATGTTTAAGGTTAGCGGTGGGTAAGGGTTAAGGTTGTCATATTGGGATTAAAGTTTTCCCCATAGAAATGAATTTAGAGTCCCCCAATGATATAACTGCAAACCTGTGTGTGTGTGTGTATGTGTGCATGCAAGCTTTTTTAAGAACCAGAGAGACTGACGTTCACAATCAAATAGAATTCTTGAAGGCAATTCATAAATAGACTTCTTGTCTATTTAAGACGGCATCTATGAATGTGCAGAAGACAATGAGTCTTCAGACTGAAATCAAAACAAATGATCTTTTTTTTAAAACCAAGGCCAGCTATGACCGTTATAAGAAGCATACAATTGCTGTTTTACCTTGAAACTCAATGACTCAACAACTTCTTGAAGAACAGCTCCAGAATCCTTAGGCGAGGTCTGTAGATTTAGCCCAAGGTAGACAAAAATCAATATATATGAATGAGAATCATACAAGGAGCTCAGACAAAGAGATCGGACTGGCACAATGATCCAGACTTAAGGATTACAGGGAGTCCATGGGTATCCTTTTTTCCCCAACAATGACTGGCTACGGTCCATTATACACCAGTACTTTCATTGCGGAGTATCCTCCAGAGTCAAAAGTCAAGCATGTTCAAATGCAATTTTCAACCCAGAAGTGGAATGTGACATCAACAAGAGGAACTAACTGTCGAGTGGCAGCTGCTCCCATATAAACAAACCCCTTAGGTTACAAACGTCTCGAAAATATCGGAAATGTGAACGATGGCTCGTCCAGCTGCTGTGGCTGAACTGGAGTGAAAATATGATGTTTTTTCTACTAGGGTGTCCAGGGCTATTCTATACTTCAGATTGGACAGTTAATGAGTCAGAGTCTAAATGAGAACTGGTTCAAGAAAAGAAGAGAAGAGAACAATCCCTAAATATTAAAACCTGTACACTTTACCCACAAATCATTGCTGCACAGTATTTTTGGAAGATGCTATCTTCACTAGTGTGATGTAAAGTCAATGTGGTCGGATTGGCTTGACCAAATTATGCCCAACTGAACTGGCTGCCATTCAACACCAATAGCCAAAACTCACAACGTTTCATGCGGAGTGATTTGAAGAAGTTTAGGATTAGGATCCCTGATGGCAAAAACAAGGCCCGCCTACTCTCCCAGCCTCTTGTGATCGGTACTACCGGCATTCGAAACAGTTTACGTTGCATTCAGTTATCAGCTGTTGTAAAAATACTGTACATCAAGAGATGATAAAAGTTTGCAAGATTTGGTTTTGCACGATTGCAGAGACATTTGTTCGAAAGATGATGGCATATAATGATGTTGATAAATACATAACTAACATGTTTCTCAAATATTAACAAAATCCGCTTTAAAGCTTTCGAAAAAGAGCAGGAAAACATGGCATTTCTATTGTTGAAGACTTTTTTGTAATAACCCTTATGCACAGGCTTAGTAAGCTTCGGATGAACGATTGCCTGAGAGTCATCAAAGAAAACAAGTATGGCAGTAGACAACAAGAATGACGAGGACCTACCAAAAGTATGAAAGTTTGATTTTTTCTTTTTTTTCATTGTGTCTTTCAAATTGTTGACATACTAGAATTTCAGAAGTATTTTCGTAGAACGGAAACACTTAAAATGTTGAAACATGTCCTTAGTATGTACAAGACTTTTGACAATCTGCATACGAAGGCTTACGAACGACACATGTATGATTTTGAACATTCTGGCAGCCCATTGCGTCCTTAACTGATGTAGATAAATGTACATCTGTATGCCGTCATGCCTGATCGATTTATGTTGAAAGGCATTTACGTTGAGGTCCATAGTAAATAAGACACACTGATCGAGAGATGCCTGAAAGCGGATGAACTAGGACATTAGCGGGTGTATCACTTGCCAAAGTGTTGCCAACCATATAATGACTTGCAGTCTATAACCAACTTGTATTACATTACAGTATACATACAGTAATGTATATTGTGATACGCCCAAAATGATTTGTGTCTGTTGGTCCAGATCCCAAATGCGAACGGAAGTCGATGCAGGGCTCTGTGATTTTTCACTCTTGATGGACCATGTCAGGCAAAACTGCATACCAGTACGGATCAAACAAACTATTACATATACAAATCGTTTCTTTTAAAACCACCCACTCATCTATCGATCGGTTTTTCAACCACTTATGCAGTTGTACACAGAAGGAGCACCCAGGAAATCCGATTTTTTTCTGCCTTTTTAAAAAAGTTGAGTTAGGAAGTATGTAGAAGGACAACATGCATTGAAATACAAATAAATCGTTGCCATACATTGAGCCAAAGATGTGACAAGAAGTTTGTGAGGCCTTTCTCTGGAGTCTTTTGCAGCACACAATAGAATCTCAGAGAATGAGTCTGGGGTTATATTCAATCACAGAAATGAATGACTAACTTTGAAAACATACCTTCAGCTTAATAATCACACAGAAACATTTCTTTACCCCCTCTTTTTCATGGAAAAGGTCTTGAACGTTGGTTAGTTTCTCTTGGCGAAGGCCTCTGAGGTTGCTACTGTATCAGTCACCTCCATGTTGGGGTCTCACCAATAATTCGTTGATTATTTGTTTCATAAATATAGTGCATTATCGAGAAGTAATATTGTTTCTCTTTGAATCACAGAGTGTGGCTTCAATGCCCAGTCAGGCTGCCCCTTTCGGCTCCTGTGAAAGATGTGTGCTGCATCCAGGTATGGCGGCCCAAACAATGGGATGGATTAGCACTGACGACATGGACGACACCCTCACCTTGAACTCCATGGCTCCTTGAAGAACTGAACATTACCCATCTGCACAGTTCAGAAGCTTTTTAATGAACAATGTGTGGGAAATAAAGGGCACGAGGGGGGAAATGCAATTTAAAAATTAAATGTGAGTTCTACAGATGGTTAGCCAAAAATCTGGATAATTAAATTGTAAATATAGTCTTTATAAGGAGCCCATAATGGCAATTAACATGTTCTGTGAAAGGTGAGAACTTTTCTCAACGCTGGTCAAGAACACATTTTTTTGTATTTGACAGAAACCTATTAAAAGACAGAATCAAATGTGTTTTCTATTCTTAGATGTTGAAAGGATGCTTTTATAAGGTGATATCAATAGAAGCAAAAAATACCAAGGGCAAACTAATGACTTTGAATTCATCTTAAAGTAGCTTTAATTGGCAATTGATTCTGATGAATATAAATAAAACATCTTAAAAAAAGATGAAAATGCCTCCAATTCATCTATTTTCCAGAAGGCACTTCTTTAGAGTAAAAACCACAGTCGCAAACTATAATGACGATATTAATCCAAAGGAGAAGATTCTGAACGGATCTAAATCCCCCATAGTGCTGCTTCTCCACAGAATGTTTGCTCTTCTTGATGATTCTCCATTCGTCGGCTTGGCGGTTCCTTTCCTCAAAGGTCTGGCAGCAGCCCAGTGTTGAAGATGCCCAGTTTATTTGTCCAGAAGTTTGGAAGACACTTGCATGCTAATGAAGACGGTGCACAACCCACAGGAAGTCGCTCCTTTGTCATTGCATTCTTTCCCGCCAAAATGCCCAGGAGCCAATGGGAAAGCAGAACTGGATCGCCACCGTACACTTGTGACGCAGTTTGCTGCTCTCTCCCTTTTCTTTGTCCGCGCCAAGACTCACGCCGTCCTCATAACGCACCAGCTTTGCGTGAGGCTCACACAGACCCCTTACGGACTGCTGGGTAAAGCTGCTTCCAACGATGGTTCAGTTCTCACAGTCTCCTCGAAAGTCGTATGTCGGTGACACGAGGCTCATTATCGTTTGGTTACGCGGGAGTTTGTGAGCAATACATCTATGTTTTAAAAGGAGTGTCTCGAGCTTGAGGGAATAGTCCTGTCTGGGAGAGTGCATCTCAGCGCGCTTAAGGTTAAGCTGGGTAAGAGGAGGGTGTTGAGAGTGCAGACTTGTGGAGCGTGTAGGAGTGGTTAAACAGGAGCTCAGAAAGGGGTACAACACCCGGGGCTACTTCAGCACTATCAATGCTCCCCATAGGAGACACCATCTCATCCACTTGTGAGACCCCAAATCCCACAAGTGGCCTCTCAATTATTCCATTACTTATCTTTGCTCCATACCAAGCAAGCTATCTGCTCTATTGTCATCCCTCAGAGGTAAGCCACAGCCCTGTTACACGAAATACGTCTTACTCGATGCACCATGAGTATCAGACCACGGGTACGAGTATCAGACCACAAGTGTACCTCTGAATAAGTAAGAAGAAGGTCTCTAACTTCATTCACAGGCAATTCTCTGATTCGCTGATTCAGAGCTCAAACTGGCTGCTTACTGGTGGATAGTTTCAGATTGCCAAATGGTGGTCAAAGTAAATACATGTAAATACAGATGTCAGGCCTACATATGGAGGGTACTGAAGTATCCAGAGACTCAGAGTCCTCCTATACGCCATGCGGCCAGACAATTATGTCCGATCAGACATTGATGGTAGATGATATTCTCTTGGTGACACACGCATCCAAACGCCATGACAAAAAAATACTGCATGTGGCGAAAAAAGGGTTTGCTCCTAAACCATAGATTGGGTCTCTAGATCACAACACAACGAAAAGACAAAGGCGGTTTGGCTGGATTGTGAGGCTGAGAGCCGGTTCAGCTTGGACTGGCTCCTGCCTTCTCACCTCTTTGTCTCCATCTAGTGGTGCTTTCAGCAGTCACGTCCCAGGCCCGGCACAGAAAGAGTGGCACCACACCAAGTAATTAGTTCCTTTATCCCAGAGCCACAAATCGCTACTTTTTCATTCGATACCCACCCTCTTAATGGCCTGTTATTTAAATAAATGGGGGTAAAAGCACTGGGTTGCGACCCTGCTGTGCACCGAGGCTCTCAGTCCCAGGCACACCTGCTGAGAAAAGGTAGCATCTATTACTGACACCTTCATAGAAAAAGATGGTTGGTAGGGTCATGGCTGGAGAGCCATACTGGGTTTGTTTTACTACAAATATGTCCATTTGCCGAAGCTTTGCTCTTGTGGTTGCCAGGCTACAAACTAATAAAGGTAACGGAGCGTGTATCGGGAAAACAGAAGTAAGATGTTGACTTTGAGATAAGCACCTCTTCAAATTAAACAGCACCATCACATCGCATTCAAAATAACATTTCCAGAGGTTAACTTTAAATGGCCTTGGTGGAAAATCCATGTGTTGAGCAACTAACTGAATCACCGATTTGCATACCAGGTACGTTAGTTAGGAGCAATTAATTATTAATGTTTTAATTGCACAGCATTACAAGGGTTATATTATTCTTGCAGTTTTTGTGCGCGTTCATTGGGATTGCTCTTGGATGTCTCCTTATTAAAGCAAACAAAAAGGTAATTATGTGTTCTCCTATCTAAACATCGCGCACTGTTGCTCCGGAACTCATGGCTGAAGAGAGGAAAAGCCCTTGATAAATAATGCGATCAGTCACCGTGCACACTGTAGCTTTCCTGACAGCCGAAAGCCCCTCTTTCCTTTCTGTCGGCGGTCAGAGTTCATGAAAATTGTTTTGACGGCGCTTATTGCTACGGTAATCGCTAGAGATGGGCTGGAGGGGGAGGTAGTGGGGTTGTCACTCTTTGGTGGGCCATCAGGGATGAGCGAGAAGCAGGCCGGCTAGAGATGTCCCCTGCAGTCAAGCAGGAATCCTCTCTAGCTACCAGAATGCTGTGACTTGTCCCAGTCAGCCCCCCATTCAGATACATAGATAAATACAATCAAAACAAAAACATATGAGATTTTTGTTGACTTTTTCTGCAAAAACACGATGCAGGCCTTCTCATACATACACTACTTACTAGAAAAGTTTAAGGTGAAAACCACTGATGTTGCTTTGCAGAAAAATCTCTACTGCCATGCTTGGAATACTGCGTGTTTGCCATGTTGGGCTTGGAACTTCATCCTTGAGCCTCAGGTGTGTGTATTTAATGCAATCAAAAATGGCGCTCTGGGTGAAGGGAAGGGGGGTGGCTTTGAGCTCTAGGGTTTCTTACGATCCCCAGGACAACCCAATATCGAAGTATGTCAAACCGATTTTTATTGCAAAGACTATGCACATCCAAACCATTTCCCACTGAATGTAACAAGGTATAACAGTCAGGAACTGTTCTACAAAGATACAGCTTTGTAGGACCAAAGGTTTTTGTACCACAGTGATTGTCAGTGGAGCTCTTAACTGGCCAATTGTTGAAGGTTTTTTGTTTTGTCTTTGGTAGCGTGTCCCTTGCAATCCCCAAAATCGTTCATTTGCCATTCAGGAGCAGGTCACTTGAAGAAATTTTTCCCACCGTTGGGAGCGTCCCCTGAAAAGAGGGTGCTAATGTCAATGCAGGCCGTATTGATCAGGCCAGGAGAACCCAAGGGCCTGGCAAATTAAGGGGAGAACAGAATCACATGTGGAGTAAAGGCTGTCTGTATGAAGAGATGCAGCGGCAAGACGGTACAATGGATGGGGCACATCCCATTCAAGACCTTGTTGTTCAGGCTTGGCCCAAGGTCTCGCCAAAGCGGTGGGGGCAGGGCAGCATGTCCAGGGAAGAGGACACTCTAGTGTGGTGAGCATGTCCCTCTGAGTGACTACCGAGAGCTGAGAACCTTGTTCAGGGACAAAGCCTGGGTGTCAGGTAATTACTGAGCAAGGCATGTCAGGGGAATGACCCGGGGCCAACGATGTACAGCCTTGCGATCCTCTCTGCCACACTGAGGCCAGTGGGTGGGTCAGGGGGCTGCTTCTGGAGTGGGAGAGGAGAAGCAGATGGACAATAGAAGACCTAACAGCATCGGTGCCTGGAAGCGTGGGGTTTGCGCAGTACGACCCAAAGATGTAGTTTTCGTGCCACAGACAGAATGCTGTGAAAGCCCATGTAGCTATATTCACCAGCCATAACATTATACTCAAAAAGCTCAGGCCTTCAGTGTAAATAATAAAGTGAGCAATTTCACCCAAGGAAACCAGCAAAGGGATCTCCTACCCCCAGTCCCTTATAAATAGCTAAAGAGACGCAACACTGATGAAATACCAGTCCGATCATCCCTGGAGATAACAACGTTTTTTTACATTAAGCGACATACAGTAGGGTAAGTCTGTGTGTGTATGGATGTAGGAGCACACTTGAGTAATGTAAGAGGTCTGGAAATCTTTCAGGAAGGCTGAATCACAGTTTAATTTACCTATAGCAGACGCGATGATATATCATCTGATATCTGGATCTTCAGTAAGAGGCTATAAACAGTCCATAGTGAGGAGGGTGCACACCATCCTGAACTGCCCTGCCTTCCGAAAAGCCAGGAGAGAATGACAACACGTACTGATGAACTTACAGCCTGTATATCCACATAAACATTCACCTTGTTCTGTTATATATGAGTGAAGCAGTTTTCTTCACATCGTATTTGTAATGCAACACACTGGGATATGGGTGTCAAAGAGGTCAAACAGTATGGTGTTTTATAGATCAGCTGAGGTCTCTGACTGACGTGCCCTCTAAGAAATCATGTACTCTACTGTGCACAGGTAAGTTATAAATTACCTGCCCACTTTCAACCCCTGCGCTGAATCCCGACAAAAGGTTTTTGAGGAGCTGTACAGGAAAGATCACAGATCTGCAGATAGAAGGGGCATACTTTCAAATTACGTGTGCTCTGGTCACGTTGGGCGATCGCAGCACTGAACAAGACTTTACAGCTACGCAAGTGTATCTTTTTCACAAGAGAACTGTTTTTCCTTTTGG
>JAODLD010000030.1:23801621-23818180 GCA_026781065.1 Mormyrops boulengeri
GGGGGGGGGGGGGGGGGGGCCGGGGGGGGGGGGGGGTTGTGCTTCCACTTCCTTCACCACAGCTGGATCCTGAATGTTGCTTTGCCGACAGGTTGACAGCTAGTCAGCTGGTTTCTTCTTCTACCTTGTGGCCACAACTGGGAGATGAGAATTTACAGGTGTGTTTTAGTTTTCTGGTTATCTCAGAGATCTTTTAGGTAGGGGAATGAGGCAGCCACATACAATATGGTGTAGGACTGTAGTAGGGGAGAGGTACCTTGGCACATTTACGCGGTCCTGCACTTTGTCGAGGCCCTGGAATAGATGAAATTTTGAATTTTGTTGGGGGACTGTAATATTTTGTCAGGGGGGAGAGAATTTCTAGCTAGAACCCTGCCAGCTTGAGTTCACTTTAGCAAGGCGTACATCACTGCACCCACAAAACAGCTAATCCGGCTGTCAATAACCTGCGGTCTGACGGTGTTTGTCGGCATGTATGTCAGGAGCTGAGGGCTCGCACTCCTTTTAAACTGCATTTGTTTTTCTCTTCATGCCACACATAACAGATATTTAAGCGTCCAAAGTGACAATGGAGTGGAGGGGAAGAATCCGTTGCTCAGGATGTGGAGAAACCGGCTGTGGTCACCTCAGACACCTTGTCTGAAATCTTCGACTTCATTGCAGGTGGGGTCACCTGACAGGGCGGTCCCCTCGGACTGCTTCCACACCATCTGGAGCCTCCAGTTCCCTCACCACCACCACAGCTTCGTCCTTATCCACTGCCCAGGTGTCCGACAAAACGTGATCATGGTTCTAATTTTTCCTTCTTTCTTTACCAAATGGAGGCTAATTCCTGCTTGTGCTCCTGCTCATTAGCATTTTCTCATTAGCTGGGCACTTTTATCATTCAAATTCCACATTATTGCCCCTTTTCCTCCAAACAACAAAGAGACGAGGCCCGCGGCGCAGTGGGCGGTGGTGCCGGCGGCCCAGCGCCCGAGCCTGTAGCCACCTAAGTGGAAGTACCTGCCTGAATGATCAATGCTGCTGTGACACTGCAAAACCTAGGTGGCTGACGATGCCACACCATCCGGCAACAGTGAGGCCATAACCTGTCACCGAAACCAAAGACACGAAAGTCATTGGCCAGTCCTTAGCGGAGTCTTATTGGTCTGCATCGTGGCTCTGCAACCTGTTGTCCACTGCAGTTTGGGCAGCCTTGATTCTGACTAGAAAACAGTAGAGACGGGGCAGAGATTTCTAACCCCTCAATTCACCCAAAACATATCCGTCAGTGGTAAGCGGTACCATTCGGGGGAAGAAAAAAAGTAGACTGAGAACTTCGTTTTTAACTGAAAGCCTTTGAATTAGAAGCGGGCGGGAGGTTAGATTACCCTCCAAACGTCTTTGTACTATATATATTTTTTAATTTGTGATCTTTTATTAACCACCAATAATCACTTCAAAATGAATAGCATATTATTAAGTCTTCTAGTGGCTCTTATTCTATTTTATCGCGGGTTTGTATCAGCGTGCAATTCATCTCGTGCCGTTCTTCAGCGAAGATCGGCTTTATATGAGTTTCCATTCATCATCAGCTGTCAGCTGTTAAACGTATCATTATTCAGTGTAGGGTTATAAATTGGAATCATTAAACAGTTTTTCATATAATCTGATGCAATAACTGCTCCCGTTTTATTAGCTTGTGAAAAGAAAATAGTAAATACAAATGTCTGTCAGGATGGCGGAGATAGCTCGGCGCGCGCGAAATGAAATTAGCCCGCGTGAGGCGGGGGGGGGGATCAATGTCGTGACATTTGTTCGGCTTTCAAAGTGAAGGGGACGGGGTTGGGGACTGGGGACTGGGGACTGGGATGGGGTTGGGGACTGCAGCGTGAATGGGATGGCGCGCGACTCCGGCTCGAAAACTGCTGCCAGGAGGGAGCTAAAAATTTCTCTCTCTCTCTCGCTCTCCCTCCCTCCCTCTCTCTCTCGTTTGTGTGTTTGCGCGTATTCGAGTTGAGTCCCAGATTTCATGCCCGATTTGTACCCTTCAGGTGACATCGGGCATCATGCAGCGAATGGTCGCGATGACGGAAACCAGTACAAGCCCGTCGCTTGTCCTCTAAAGCCGTATTAGTATAGATTTGGAGTAAAATGTTTACACTGGGAACCTTGGACATACCAGAACACACCGGTGCTGTTAAATTAATATCTGATTAATTATAATGACATATAATGTCTGGTCGTACACATCCAGTACGTGGTAGCATTGTCTTTGCAAACCAGTAGCATTCCTGAACTGCAGGTCAATTCCTACAGCTAACAAATGTTTAACCACCAATTCTTCATTCTTATTTGTCGACACGTTATATGCAATGTACACCGAAATACGCACCTATGTACATTAATAAGGTAGAGCTGCGTGCAATATGTATGTGCAACATAAACATCTGGCCAGGTGTTGCTGTGGATTTCATTTAACCCAGCAACATCTGTATCAGGCTGTACGAGTACTGGAACGTTCCATTTATCCTGCAGACTGGCCCAATAATCGTTATCAGGTTACTCTGTCCCTTATATTAACATTCAGTTTATTTGTTATCTTCAGGCCGGTTAAAAATGGATGTGCAGTGAGTCTCTTAATACCCCTACACCGTTGTACTGATGAGCATGATGAGGAGAGTTGATTGGCGGCGTGACGTCTTCTTAAGTGCATACTCCTGTACCCGTGTGTGCTGATTTGTAAGTTGATTTTTATAAAAAGCACCCACGACTCAAACTTTCTTCGTTTCATTTCCATTGGATTGAGTCGTGGTGAAACGTTCTCGAGAAGCAGCTGCTCACTCCCGTGGTCTGTTGTCAATGACAGCCCTATCAGGCAGCACACTCTGGAATTGCAGGAGAAGACTGCCCCCTTCTGGTGGAATGTGGAATTTTTATTCATTATAAGCCCTTTGACCAATACCTAAAAGACAAAAAAAAAAACAGGAAGGACGCTCTCAGTTAAGTGGTGCTTGAAATTTCTTATCATTAAATATAATAACTTAGTTAATCCTGTTTCTTTCTCACTTGAATTGAAACCTAGAAAGGTGAAGAGAAACACTTATTTCGTTTAACTTCTGTTAAACTAAAAAAACAAAGGTTGTGAATTTATTCACACACAGCAATACGATCATAGCACACACGAAGATGCAGGTGAGAGGAAATCTGTGAAAGTCGCCGCGGCAGAAATGCGGGAGTTGAAAACTAATGGCCCTTAAATTAGCCTAGGTAAACTAAGGAAAATTCGGGAAATCAGATGAGCACATTGCACTCAATATGTTCTAGCTATATAATGCAGAAAGGCTTGTATTATCCATCTTCCTATCCAATATCCATACGCTCTTATTCAGTGCAAGATCGTAGTAAATCTATTCCAGGGATCACTGGTTTTACACCAACTGCTGCTCTATGCCTGGGAAGGCTCCACACTCTCTGTAACCGATCACTGGCACACTGACGGATATCAGCTAACCAAAGAGGCCCACACTTTAGCCTATGCTGCCATCTACTGGTGAACTAACACCATGGCAGCAGTGGAAAAACAGCGGCGGTAACAGTGCCTGTGACCACTTTCCACAAAAAATTGTTATATTGCTTGATATATTGCTTTGTCTATTATATATATATATAGCTGTTGATGTTAAAGTACTTGAGCTGACATTAGGTACAATGTCAAGATGCTCCGCTATAAGCATGTCAGAAAACATCTAAAACGTATTATTATTCCTATTATTATTATTATCATCATTATTATTAATAATTATATATGAAATATTAATAATAATAATAGGAATAGTAATAATACCTGGTCCATCTCCTGTGGTCCTTTATGCGTTACGAACGCTTTTCGGTGGGCTGTCATGGCCTAATTCAGAGCTATTCCCTCAGCACAGGCTATAAGGTAACCTACCATATTCTGGCAGCTGTGTGTTTAGCCTGATGTCTCTAACACCGAGAGCACCTCCCATCACAGGCAGGCGCTGCGCACAGATGCTGCGCTGCACTCGGGCAACAGCGGGTCGGGCCCCTTCCATTCTGTCAGGGCTGCCGCTGGCGTGTTCTGGAGAATGAAAGAGTGAAGAACAGCCCAGCCGTCTCCAGGAAGTGATGTGGTCTCTGTGAATGGAAAGTGAAGCAAAACGCGTTGGCTCTTTTTTTTAAGCAAAATGCGGAACTGAAACTCTGGGATTGAGTTATTAACGCAATTATTTGAGTTACTTTCTTCGGTAGTGAGTTCATCTATGTGCTGGGGCAAACTGAAGCAATTTTAATAACATTATTTGGAATTATTTTAATTTATTAAATTTGTCAAACTTTAAAACAACTTTCAGTTTCAGCTTTATTCATTATTGCACACTCACAACGCACTATCCTAATATTTAGTACATCTCCGTTTCCTTTTATCACTTGACAAGGATGCAATTGAGTCTTATCAAACAGTCAGGACGTCCGGCTAGAAAGGTAAACAAATAAAAATGTGTAATGAAGCCACAGTTCAGTCTCTGTTTAAAACCTGTTCAAAAACAATTTACTTCCATCCAAATTCAGCTCCATTGTTAAGACTTCGACATAGATTTAGACAAAGGGCAGAAGGAAAAAGCCCCTCAAGTTCTGAGGTAAATAGCTGAGAGGGGGAACAAGTATAGCGATCCCGCCTTCCTCTATACGGATAGTTAAAGAGTGAATTAAAGAGATACCTTATATTATATGTAAGCAAAAGCGATTTCGGACATCATGACGGATGCAGTTTTACAATATGTCACACTGTCGTGAGCAGTGGGATAAACGTTTTTCGATCATTAGCTGTAATTTCTATCTCTGCCCAGAAGGTGGTGCCTATGAGCTGTTTCCCTAGAACGTAATAATAATTGCAATAATAAACGAGTCGGATAAGGGCGCTCAAATATTTCCTTGGTCACACCCAGACTGGCACCCGACGTGCCTCTTCATCACAGGTGATGTAAGCGTGTTTCACTTGACAGCAGTATCTGCATCGCGGTCGTGGCCGCATGCCGCTGTTTGTGCTGGGCGCCTATTTTGTCATCGGCAGTCGAAATGACTTTTGGGTGATTTTCAAAAGTCTGAGTAAGAATAAACGGAGTATGTTGTGCCCTACATGAAACTCACACAGTGTGAAGTAATAATTATCTTTTCGTTCAGGATTCTTTCTTAATCCAGTACTTTGTTTGGAGAGGCTCCTGGAAAATCACATTAAGCTTTACTACAATATTACTACAGTTTCCTTTCATTGAAAACAACACATAAATACATGTTAAGTCGAAGTCCTATTTGTTTCCCCCAGTTCATTTTATAATGAATTTGTAGTCAAAATGGCATGCAGTATGTGATTTTTAATCAAAGATAAGCACAAAAAATTGTGCAAAGGGGTGGAAAAAGAAATCATGCAAGACGTTCTGGGGAAGCTTTTTTTGCATCCATATATATCATTTGATGACCAGTATTAGAATTATTTACGTCTCTGGACCCTTATTTCCACCGGCATGTTTAGCGTGTTTATGTATAAACTCAAAGGATGGTATCTATCTCTGTGGGACTCATTTGATGTTGATCAGGGGCCATGTTTCGGTCATGCCTTCTCCTGACATCTCAGAGGTGTGAAGCAATAACGAATGGGGAATGTTCCAGAAAATGAAAGCAGCCTTGCTCTGCCATCCTCACTCGGCCCAGTATGCGATCCTGAGTTTGCATGTTAGGCTTCAGTACAAAGTTCTGTGTAGGTTATTCAGCCATTTTATTTTCGACAGCCAAGTTGTAAAAGTTTGAGTTCTGTTGTCCACTGCACGGCTTGTTGTAAATTCTTCATTTGTATAGCATATACATACATACACACCTGGATGAAACTCACACAAACGTGGGGGGGACTTCACATGCACACAACAGCCAGGGGCAGGATTCAAAATCCCAGCGCTGGAGGTGGGAAGTTACAGCACTAAAGTCCAAGTTAGGGGTCTCTGAGCTAATGTCTTGTCATAGTGGAGGCACAGCCACACAGCACATGAGTCTGGTTGTTAATGGTTTTAGCTTCACAGATTCTTCAGCAGAGCGAACAAGCGCCGAGGCGTTCAAGAGACACAAAGAGACAGGCCTTCAGCGACACGGTGGTGAAAACGCAAAACAGACCCGGCACACGAAAATGAGAGCAGGTGGTGTGGAGGTTGATTAAATCACATGCGTTTCTTTTTAAAGCTCAGGGGAGCGGCTGAGTGTCTCCGCCGCCTGCCGCACTGACCTCGAGGCCTCGCCATCGCTGGGCGCCCTGCTCAGAGAGACACGTCCCAACTCACCCGCGTGCCCCGCCCTGTTTAGGGGGCCGATTTTGCAATCCTGTCATCACTTCGCGCCCCCTTATCGAGAGCATCTCGGCTATCTATCTGAGTTCACCTCAAGAACTTGATATGACCCACAGCTCAGCAAAAGGAAAAATGGGGGGGCGGGGCAGGGAATTGTACGTTGGCCAAGGTGCCAATTTAAAGGCTCCGTTCCAAGGCCTTAACTTCCCACAGTCCTGTTTCGCAGCCCGCAGTGCCCTGTAAAAACTTGAGGGAACTTCAGATTTTATTGGTTCCTCAGATCTGCCCATGACACACAGCAGAAGACATTAAAACATCACACTTACACTTAAGTCATACAATCAGTGTCTTTTTTACGACCTGAAAAATCGTATGCATGCCCTTCCCCCTGCAGCTCTTAGAATCTAAGAATCATCTTTTCTTGTCATGAATGTAGGAAGAAAAGGAAAAAAAAAAAACGATTAAATCCAGCCAATCAGATGCGTTCTTCGAGCCCTGCTTCTGCTTGCCTTGGCTCCAGTTTTGAAAAAGTGAAAGAAAAACAGCTACTGGAAGAATGAATCATCTGCAGACAAAGAGACAGTGACAAATCCATTTTTGGTTTAACTCAAACATTTTAGCCTAGAATGCTAATAATGTCACGCTTCATTTAGTCGCAGGGGCCCTCAAGTCCACGTGTATCACTTTCAACCTGTTCGTCCAGTTTCTCTTTGCACGAAGACGCCATTTTGCCCGGGCCTTACCAGACAGTGATAAAACGCCTCTCTGAGTTCAAATGCACGGTTAAAACAATGTGGTGGTATATTGAGGTATTTAAACATATGCTATGAAAATACGGTACTTTTTCTCAGATTATGAAATTGTATAAAAAAATTGCAAGAGAAATGCAGCAATTCAGCAAATTATCTGTACTCTATAAAGTAGTACAGAACAAGGGTCTTGTTGCGTGCCCTACACTGGACTGGCATCCCATCCAAGGTGTAACCCTGCCTGGGACAGGCCCCAGGCTCAACCCCATTGCAAAGATCCACAGGATTAATGGTTGGAATATGGATCACACACAGATTGTAGCGCACACACTCTTACAGCCAAAGACCAGCCAGGCATGCAGTGCGAAACACAAAGCAGAGTAAAGTCTGAGGTGTGGAATACCCTCAAAGCCCAGGGGATCCGGCCTAATAATTAACCCTAATTAAACTCAGCTTTGTAAAAAAAAAATATCTCCAACTTGTGTCATTTCTTTTTGAACTTAGATGACCTACCACAGGTGTTAGAAATTACAAAAATACCTTTGACCCATTATGCATGACGCATGTGCATAGATAAGTCAAGAATGGGTGGAAAAATCACCTCCTCTCTTAAAGACATCTACATTTTTGTCTATGGTGAAGCGAATTGGAGATGTATGGTTTATATATGCATAAATACAGCGGGGCTCTTCTATTACGAGTCATACTGCTGAAGAAATAAATCATTTTTATGTCAACAAATACTGACCAGATATAACACGCTAGTACATCTCGTTTTATAATGCTTAAGTCTGAAAATATTTTTCTCCTTCGTACATATGGAAAAAGATTAAGAATGAGGAGGGAAACACGATAAATTTTAAAGCCTCCAAGTTCATAAATGTTTCCACTGGCAAAAGTTGAACTTGATGTAGAAAATTTTGGAGCTGAAATTAATAAACAGTAAATAGTGCTGCTTTAATAAAACATATTTAGAACGGCATTAATTTAGTGAAAATTTGATCGAATGTATTATAAAAGTTCAGGATCATCTGCTTTTCTTTGGGCACAGTAAAGAGTAAAGAATGACTGAAAAAAGGTGATTTAAACCACTGTTTGGAGGTACAGGAGGGAGGGAGGGAAGGGGGAGAAGACCCAACACACACACTCCAGGGTGGAGGAAAATCTGACTTGTTTTGAAGGTTAATTAGGCTGCCTCCTTGATCAGCAGGAAGTTGCATTATGGGAAGCTTAGGAAGGAAGCTTCTCACTTGGCATGCTGGGAAAAGATCTCGGTTCTGCTGCAGGAGGAGAGAGCGGGCTCTCCCGGACTCTGCGGTCTTTTGAAATTGGCGGCTCCGACTCCGCCAGAAAGCGGTGGTCTGTCTGGTCGGGGGCTTGGCTCTGGGTCAAACCTCGCAGCTTGTGCTCCTTGTCGTTTACACACTGCTCTCCTGCACCCCCTTAAAATGATGCATTCCTTTTTATTATTGTTTGGGAAGGCCAGTAAGGCAATTTACAATGAAACGGGCCTTTTTTATTGCACAATCAATCACTGCTTTATTGCGAATGCAAACAAGGATAAAGGGCACCGGCTTATCAATAATACACATGTGGATTTCCTAAGTATTCAGTGGCTATAGATTGTGCCCTTGAAAACATAACCGGCTTTAGATGTCAGTGGTGTATGACTGATGCTGAGTTTCTGCACTGCCACTTCAGTGCTGTTTGGCCCCATTTAATTCCACACGCACACGCCTGTGAATGCAGCAGCACCGGCATCCAGTGACACGCGTGACATCATTTGCCGAACGGAACCTAATTGAGGGCATATTTTAATCTATTTCACAAAAACGTGGAAAGATGGGGGGGGGCAATGGAATGGTGCGGCCTGGTTATTCAGCTTGCAGGGTGACTGTACGCGCTCTCACATGTGCACACACACACACACACACACACACACACACACACACACAGAAACTTCATTACACCTTGAAGTATATAAATGGCAACATTAACCTAAACTAACAAAGAGAAACTCGTTTGCCTGCATGCACAGACTCACAGCTACACGTTGTCATAAAGACGACTCATTCAAGCTCGCACACACACGCATTTACACACACACATACGTACACAAACACACACACACCTTTGTATTCATATCATTGTGGGGACCGTCCATTCCCATTTCCCTATGGGAAAAACCCTCATCCTAAAAATTAACCCCTACCCAGTCCTAACCTTAACCATAAGTAACCAAACAAAATATGAGACTTTTGGCATTTTTTTGCAGTCACAGATTTTTATAAAATTGAGTTTCTCCTTGTGGTCCCCACAACGTCAAAATACCAGATTTTTATCACATTGTGGGGACATTTGGTCCAGACAATGTAATATATAATACATAACCTACACACACACACACACATACACACACACAGATGAAAATTAAATTAATGTCGGCGGTCTGCTTGGCTGCCATCTCCAATCCAGGCAGCATGGGTCCCATTAGCTGACCATGACACCTTCGCTCCAGTTCCCTTCATTTGATGTTCCAATTTCCCCCTCTGCATGGAGGGAAGGTCACAGCGAGGTCGTGAAATTCCATTTGTGTGCGTTTCTTTGGATACGTACGTCGCAGCATATGGGAGCAGTCTGGATCCTACATGGCAGAGCACTGGCGGCGACTGAGCTGCGATTCATCCAGGAACGTTTTTTGGATTTCCAAAGCAAGTCCGATGAGTTTTCCGAAGGAAAAGCCAGTGAGAGAATTCACACTAAGCCAGTCTCTTTTATCCGCTGGGCGATAAATCGCCTCGTATGTGAAACCAAAACATATTCAAATTTAGACAAAACCATTGCATGATAAAACAAAGCTACTCTTGCACTAACTGAGCCTATTTATTCGAGGGATGTAAGAAAATTAGTAACGCAAGTTTGTGGAAAGTAGTGCACCCAGGGATCCTGGTCCCAACGTTCAGCATGGCACCGACATTTAGCAAATGTCCACAGGGTCCCCCAAGTTTTGTGCTCCCTGGACAAATTTCCTGGGTCCCTAATAGCTTCCAGGTCATTCTTAGATCAGCTATTCCTAAGGGTCAACACACAACCCCCGCCCCAGTCTCTCCCCCGCCCTCATCACCGCAGAATGCTACCATAGTCCATCCTGGCCGCGGGTGGACGTTCTGGGATATACTAAGCATCGATGACCTTTTTGATCTTGACTTATACGGCAATAAAAATATTAGGGCAGGGTCCCCTTCAACTTTCCTGCAGAATAAATACACCTGCAAATATTTTTTTAAAAGGTTGTGAGACCTTTTACCTTAGACATCAGAAAATTTGTAATCACAAAAAAAAAATCTTTAAATTCACCAGCGGTGCCTCCATGTTTTAAATAATAGGGGGCTAGAAAATAACAATACTGGTTACATAAAGAAGGGTTACAGAAAAACCACCGTCGCTTGGGGAATACGAAGATGAAACAATATGAGCTGTCACTGACAGACCAGCATGGTGGTGAGTGCACGCTTGGATCTTAATGAAAAGGCAGCTTTCTGGCATCTCCCTGTGGGTGTCTTACCCGAGCTCTGCGTTTGGGCTACAGTCACATTTCTTTCATCCGGGCTATAATCTGCTTAGAAACGGCCAAAGCGTGCCCTCCCTGTCTCCAGCGCTGACCACCCACCATTAAGCGTAGGCTTGTATTTGGCTCCCCCACCACACTGACCCCAAGAAACCCTGCCAGGGAAGACGCACATGGCCTCCCGGGGGTGTCCCGGGCCCCTTTGGAGCGGAGCATGTTCGTCGCGGCTTTTTTTTCTTTTCGGGCCTGGTCCGTCCCTGCCACCCAGCTCGCTCCATAAGCTCTGGCCAAGTCTCACCGCCCCGCTTGTGGGCGTATTTTTACATTTGGTCGGTCGGCCTGGAAGATGTTCCCCCTGTCGCCGCCTGTTTGATTGTACTGCGTGTCGGTGTGGAGCCCTTAGTTTGCCGGTCCAGTTGGCTCATGCAGAAGGGCTGCGCTGTAAGGATCATAAAAACTTTTGTTTGTTATTAGAGAAAAATACACATGGGATTGTGCCTCAACAAAACGACGGAACCTCATGAGACACGAAAAGGTCAACGCTGCAGCACTCTGAATTAGCAATAATGCTAACCAGCTAAAAAGATCAGCCCATGTAACGCTAATGCAGATCACTAGCTACCTTGACGATGACCAGTTTCTGCAGAGGGGAGGGAGCCCTGATGTATGAGGAATGACTTCCTCATGACGCCAAGTCCCCCAGCATTCCTGCACAGACCACCAACCTGCTTTTATATCATTTAGTGACAACGGTTCATGGTTTCCACTCTTTCCATCTCCATGGCTGTGGAAAACTCTTGATTTTTTTGCAGATGAAAACCTGAAACCACATTTTGTACTTTTTATTTTACTTAATTTATGTTTAATTTATGTCATAAATCGCAAGGCTTCCTGGATATTATTTGATGCTTGTCTTTATCAGAACACCAACTAACATTATATAAATATTGATACTTGCGATGAAGCATATGGAATTGACTTTTTCATAATGCTATGCTTCTTGGGTGATCTCCTAAATTACTACAACAATAATACATACTACTAGACCTGAGTATTTTACCAATGGCAGTAATGAAATGCTCTTTACTTCAGCTGAGAAAATGAATATGTTTTGCAAACAACTAGCTCAGACAAGTCCGAGATTCTCTGATCAAGTTTTGTCGGTTAAACTCTCCTTCCCGTCAGCTGACAGCATGGACATAACACAAAATGGGAATATTTATCGTGCAAACAATTCATTTGAAATATATTTAAAGGAACTACTTCGGCTCACTGTAATACACGCAATTATATGACAGCGTTCGTTATAACATCGCAGATAAACACTAAGAATAATTTGCAGGAAAATAATTTGTGCTCCCAGTTCTTCATAATCATCATCATTTTGCGCCAATTACTACTGGTCAAAATCTGGCAGAGGATTATTAACTACACAAGCTTGGTGGTTACAGCCATCATTTCCCTTTGCAGAAACCCAGGATATTTAAAGGAAGCACAAATACAGTGATTTATAGTGTCATCTCAGCCCATGTGATTCCATTCACCGCACCCTCCTTTGCTAGCAGTCACAATTCATAGAAAATGTCCTGTAAACATACAATGTAGGAGAATGACTTCATCTCCAACCAACATAAGCAAATCAAGAATCACCTCCTGTTTGTCGAACGTTAAATATACATATATGTATGTACGTGTGTGTGGCTGGTCATTTGAGATTCTTCCCCCTGCAGATTTCCAGAAATGACATGGGGCAGGAATGGTAGCCAGCTGCAAGCCTCTGTGTCTGCGGGACCCTGCGACCTCTCGTCTGAGCGAGGCTGAGATCACACACAGCTGACCTGTTCCGCTGCAGCCCTCGAGCTCACGGGAGAGCGCAGCACAGCACGAGTGGGTCAGTGCAGAGAAAGGAAAGCGCTTCGGTAGCAAATGCGACCCTATGGCTCAATGGCTGCGACGGGAACGCTGTCATCATTCTGGAACGGCTTTAAAAGTGAAAAACAGAATAATGTCAGATGGCAGCTCACGGGACGAACGAAAGCGGAACAAATCACCATGACAGATCCAACAGTCCACCTTCAAATGGTTTCTCCTGCTCAGAGTCACCAGGACTGTGGATATTTTGTATGTTTTTTTATTGCTTGCATAAACAGCAGCGAATGTGACTGTCCACACTTGCTTGTTTGATGCTACGGAGATGACAACCTACTTAATAGAATGTTGTGAAATGTTACTTAATGAAATGTTTATTTCAACTGAAAATGTGTAAATCAAGGGAGATACAAGTTAGTTCTTGTAGTTTTGGCATCATAGCTGCATTTTTTAAAATTCAACTATATCGTAAGTTTAAACTCTTTCAAAGTGAGGTTAGCCCAGAGAAGAAAATATGGCAGGATGCTTTTCAACCCCAGTAAGCAAACCAAGACAGCTCCCAAACGTATCTCACCGCAAAAAAAAAAACATCAACATGGACAAGCCTGCAGTACTGCTGACATTGATGCTCTTGCTGTCGTTCGGATTCCAGTGTCTTCGTGGCTCTATTATTCTGGTAACACTGACAGTTATCGGGCCTCAGCTTTCAGCAGAAGACACGAGGTTTTCATAAGGCCATTAATCTTGAAAGGGGCAACTGTCAAAACGCATACGCCACCCCTGCGGCTGACGAGAAAAAGGCCCGTCCGAGGCCTTGATTCCTGGTTTAGCAGAAAACTATGTCACACTGCTATGAATGAGAGGCCTTGAGTTAAGCTGCACTACGTCCTCCCGTTGGCCGGCTTCAGCCGCGTGCAGACAGCTGCTGGCGGATAACAGTAGGGAACACATGCGGCTCTAAGGCAGAGGCAAAAGCTAGATTACCAGGCTTCTCATTTTCTGTCATTGTATTAAATCTAACCATGCAGCTAAAAGAGAAAGACAGAGAAAAACAAAACCAGGAGGTGTAGCCACATATTTGTAAAAAAAAAAAAAAACTAACGAATGCCACCTACTCCACCTACACCGTAGTTTATATAGATGTTCGAGAAAAATGGAGGCATTTAATTCTCTGTATTTAACCTAAGTAGAAAAAACAAATATTTTTCAACGCATTTTTAAGTGAGATCTAATACCAAAATATACACTGAGAACATTCCCTGCCAATGTACACTAACAGGGCATTTTATTTTTATTTTTTGTTCTTCCCAGACGCGAAATGTTTTAATCGGTCAAGGTGTTTGAATTTCAAACGTTTTCTTGCGAGGCAGAACCCGGAGCCACAAATGGAGCGTGAGTCCGAGGAGACGAGTGACGTAGCCAAAGTGTCCGATATCGCGCAGGTATGGAGGCGCCATCGATTGTGATTTACCGTTTAACCGGCTCAGCAGATGTGCACGTAGACAGTGATGTCACACTTTTATGTTATTGAACTTGAGGAAATTTACAAAATGCAGCACTTTGTGGAACTACGAATTCTGCATAATGGCTAATTGGCCCCCCAGAAATTCAAATTCCTTTAGTCCATTTGTCCCGCTCAATTACTTGAATTGATAAGTCAACCGTCACCTTCAGGCCATGCTAACAAAGACCACTTTGACTGGCAATTCCTTATCTTTCCACTCGCTGGTGAAGCTTGGTATCCTTCAATGACATGTGAAATCATGGGGGTCGTGTGTGGCTCAGCAGGTTAGGGCGCTGTGTCTGTGATGGGAAGGTCACCGGCTCAAATCCCCGAGTCAGCAAAATGACGTCACCGTCGGCCCCTTGACCCCCAGTCGCTCCAAGCACTGGCTCCCGCTTTCTTAAAAACCTCACTTTCAATGAAAACATCTGCTGAATAAAAAACAAATACAAAGGAAGAAACTCAAATTGGGGCCAAATTGATGATGGTAACACCAATGAAGCAAGCAGAGAAAGGAAACAGGAAACTCACCCACTCATTACTGCTGGGCGCTTTATACCACTGGACACTCTATACTGTTAAAACTTTTCATTCGGTAAATACTTTTTGTATTGTTATAATTGCTTACTCTGTATGTACTGCAAACGCTGCCTTCTAATACAATTTTTTCGTACTGTACTGGTTCTAATTCTGCATTCATCATTTATTATTTACTACTTACTGCCATTTCTATCGTTGTGCTATACTTTCAGTTAATTTAGTATCAGTAATAGCACTGAGTACAGAAAGTGCGAACTGAATGTCATTATACATGTGCAGTGGCAGATGTACTTGTGCAATGACAATAAAGGTATTCCTTTCTATTCTATTACTCAATCAATAATTAAACATCATGTGACTTGACATGGACAGACAGAGAGCTAGTTCTGGGTTTTATTGGAAGCAACCCCCGCCCCCCCAAATACTAGCATGGTGCCCCCTTTCTCCTGAGCAGGTTTCATATGACCTACCTGACTAGTACACTGGACAGTATCATTTGTCAAAACATGGTATAACACATTGTGTGATTTATGTTTCGAAATAACACTAAACAGTGAGATAATGCCCCTTTATTTTTACACAAACATCCCCTGAAGGAAAAAAACAAAGCCAATATATGCATGTTTTATTTAGACGAAAGTGAAACTTGGTTCTACTGCCCCATTAGAATGTGTGACCTCTCAATAGATTAATGCACATGCAGAAACTGGTTGAATAAAGGGGGGGCGGGGGGGCAAACACTGTGGCTCCTGTTGGGGTACTTCTCCTGCAAAAAAGGCTGCGTTTAGTGCCCTCAATGCCATCCCTACATGATTAAAGTGTCCCAAAGGGTGCCCTTTCCAGTAAAGAAAACAGGATGCAGTGCTATAAAGGGTAGTCAGAAGCCATAAGAAGATGGTGAAATGCCCAAATAGGTGCCCTTCCAGTGGGGAAAATGTGATGTAGTACCATATAAGGTACCCTTCAAAGTGAGCATACATGATGACGTGCCCTCTGGAGTGCCCTTCCAAGTGAGCATACATGATGAAGTGCCCTCTGGAGTGCCCTTCCAAGTGAGCATACATGATGAAGTGCCCTCTGGGGTGCCCTTCCAAGTGAGCATACATGATGAAGTGCCCTCTGGAGTGCCGTTCCAAATGAGCATACATGATGAAGTGCCCTCTGCGGTGCCCTTATAAGTGAGCATACGTGATGAAGTGCCCTTTGGGGTGCCCTTATAAGTGAGCATACATGATGAAGTGCCCTCTAGGGTGCCCTTATAAGTGAGCATACATGATGAAGTGCCCTCTGGGGTGCCCTTATAAGTGAGCATACATGATGAAGTGCCCTCTTGGGTGCCCTTCCAGGGCCTCATAATGAAGTGCCCTTGTAATGGAGAAGAAAAATATCTCTGATTGCTGCCCTTCCAGTGAAGGAAACAAGATGTGTTGCCCCACTATGAGATTCCTGTACATGTGAGAAAAGTAGGTCAAAAAATGTACCCGCTAGGTGTCTCTATGTGTAATATAATGTGCTATCTGGGTTTCTTCTGCAGTTGACAAAACAGTAGTTGAATAATTTTAATTTGGGATGAAAACTACTTCAACATACAGAGTGTACCATTCCAGTAGCGGAGGAGGGTTCACACGTCATGGAACTGTTGCCCTTTTAATTCTTTTGCCCCGCCCTTTAGCCTGAGTCTGCCACTGCGTGCGAGCCACGCACAATCAAATGGAGCTGGTTTAACTGACAGGCTTCAGCCAGTTCTTCCCCACCTCCCTGAACACTGATGTGTGTCTCAGTGGGAACCATCTCACAGGGCCTGGATTTTCTTCCCCATCCATCAACTGTCAAAGTGTTGAATGGATCAACGTTTTTGTATACTTATGAGCTTAGGGCTGGATGTTGTGTCTCTGCTTGGCGCAGCAGCTGGGTGCATGTGGCGGGGGGGGGGGGGGGGGGTATTGTCACACATTTAACCCAATGGGGGGGGGGCCCCAATAAATGGACGGGGC
>JAODLD010000030.1:23818884-23831304 GCA_026781065.1 Mormyrops boulengeri
GCTAGATAAGATTTTAACAACTCTGAGCTATTAGTTAGGTTCTCCCCAAACGAGCTTGATGGGTCGAATGGCCTCCTAACGTTTGTAAATTTCTTATGTTCTTATCATTGCCGATAGCATCTGGACAAGGCCTCACTGTGGTTAGTGAGGACGCAGTGCTGCACACTGAGCCGTCTGAAACAAAAACCGGACCCCCCGCCATCCCTCAGAGACCCTGCTGGTGCATCCTTCCCTGTTACCCTTCAGCAAGCGACTTTATCCGAACTATCCCATAAAAGCATCCAGCTGGACGAAAAGCACTGCATGTTGCTGTGGTTCATGTGTCCGTGAAGTAGCTGAGACACATCAGGTATCTCACAGTCATGGCTTTTCAGGTTTATTAGACCTTCAGCTACTTTCTGCTGGTATATAACGGGGCAGATGCCTTCAGTCCAGAAGTATAAATATAGGAAAACTTCTTCCTCAGTTACCATCAATCCCAGAGTTTTATTTGGATTTTAAATATTTTTATTGCAAGCCCACACTCCAGTTCAAAAGCTCTGTTTATTTTTGTAAATAAATGCAATGTATACACATTAAATGTGGACACAGAATTCTTTGGAAAAGGACCTTTCCCACCCCCATGGTCATAACCTGGCAAAAGCTATGAATCATTATAAATATGAGTCCTCTAAGTAAACTAGACATGTTAAAACAATTATTCAAACAAACAAGAACAACAAGAACAACAACAACAAGAACAACAATAACAATAATAAAAACAACAATAATACGAACAACAACAACAACAACAACAACAATAATAAAAACAACAATAATACGAACAACAACAATAATAAAAACAACAATAATACGAACAACAACAATAAAAACAACAATAATACGAACAACAACAATAATAAAAACAACAACAATAATACGAACAACAACAATAATAAAAACAACAATAATACAAACAACAACAATAACAATAATAACAACAATAACAATAACAATAATAACAACAACAATAATAAAAACAACAATAATACGAACAACAACAATAACAATAATAACAACAACAACAATAATAACAACAACAACAATAATAAAAACAACAATAATACGAACAACAACAATAACAATAATAACAACAACAACAATAATAACAACAACAACAATAATAACAACAACAACAATAATACGAACAACAACAATAACAATAATAACAACAACAATAATAATCTCCTGACATATATATTGTGTACTTTTTATAATCACTGAATTTCCTAGCTTTCTATTAAAACAGACAAATAGCTCCAGTTCTCTCCAGACATGTCATTAGATACTGTAAAGTAAAATGACAGGTGATTGCAGAATAGGATTTAGTTCATTGGAATCAATGGATAAGTTAAGCACGTGCATCATCAAACCAAAAGGCACCGAGAACAACAATCACAGGCACAAGAAGACGAGAATGATTTTGGGCCACAGTCTGGTGAAGCATCTGAACGCGCCACATCGCTGGGACAAGCAGGCGGGTGTTAAGAATGTAAACCTGAAACATGCTAAGGTTGCTGGACTTTTCTTATGTCTGCCGATCTGATTTCTGGCAATTTGTGCACACAAAAGTTATTAAAGTTACTTGGTCCAGAAGTGTCCGATGGCTCTAGATCGCTTCTTGCATTTTACCTATTTTAATTCTGTGGGAATGGAGAAAGGAGGACCAGGTCTGCTGCTCGATGGACCTTTTCTGCCTGGGAAAGTGACCGGCATCCATAAAACTCCAGGACAACTTGGCACGATCTGTTTTTCCACTTTCGCCTCTGTTGCTTTTCAGGCCTATTATAATAATAATAACTTAACTTCATAACAAATATAAAATGAAATCACCCCCACCCATAATCAATGTCAGCTATAGTAATAATAGTATGACTTAGTGAACTGGCGATCCAGACCAGGATTTCCTGCTCGTAAAAGGCATGCTTGAAGTCCGTCATGGCAAGCAGATCTACGGACAGTCAGAAATATTATATTAGAGTTTGACAGCGTGATAAAAAAACTGCACATGGGTATTAACGAAGTTCTTGTTTCTAATGCTTAGGCTACAATCTTCCGTGTTTCGTAAAGGTCACCACCAATTACCTTCAGTTTAAGTGCGCTGTTGCCCGGGTTGAACTATGCCGTCTCATTAACGCACAGCGGACCCCGCAGAGCGGGTCGCCGTCTATAAAAACCCCCTCAGCTCGGAGGCTTCCAGCGCTCTAACAAAAGTGTCCTAAAGTAAGAAACGGAGAAAATAAACCGACACCTCTGGAACGGACACCAGAAAGGACGTGTACGTGCAGCCGCAACGTCAAGGTGAAGCTTTCTGTCAGCACCGAGCTGGGGGAGTCCTGACATTGACCCAGCTTACAAAAGGACATAAGCAATAAACCTGTGAAAGCATTTTGAATTTAGAGCTTTTTAAAGAACGAAACAGCGTGTATGGATGTTCAAGGAGTATGTAATATTGTTGCATAGTGTTCAAATGCAAAACTACTCTCTTCATACAGCAAAACTGTGTATTTATTCCAAATATTTAAATGTGGAAAATGTAACATCAACATGATCAACAACAACAATAGTAATGATGAGCTATGGTGACAATTTATAACGCTACAGTTATTTTATTTGTTATAATGTGCACAATAATGGAATATCTTTTTGGAGAAAATAGAATTAATGACATTTCAATGTAAACATTAATGACTAAACCAAATGACCGTGCTTCGATGGACTAGAATGGCCTTACTCGAAACATTCACCTTACAAAAAACGTGCGTCCGAAGATATGCGATGGATGTAGATTCATCATAAGAGACGCTCGCGATGCGGTTTTAGTCTTTTACGTTTAATGTTAGACCCGCGCGCACGGTCATCTGGACCTTGCGTAATAATTTCCATACTAGGCACCGAGACCGCAAAACTCACAAACACTAAATCAAAACCGAAGGCGTAACGTGTCTTCAATGGAGAAAAAATGGCCCTTCCGAAAGAAAAAGAAAATTGAAAACACGAGAAACCATATGACAGAAAAAGTATTATAGGCATCAATTATTTCAAGAAACGCCAGAGAAACAGAAAAAAAATTCTTCGTTTACATTTATCTTATGAATATGGTTCGTTTGCTTTACATCCAACTCGCCTGTATTAAGCAGTTTAGGGTTAAAATAATTGATAGATCTAGAAAGCGCTTTTAACAGTCAATTTATAAGACAAGACAAGCAAGGTGAAATATACAGTTTAAAGTAATTTCGAAAAGTTAAAATGGCTGCATCTACACACTGCGTGTATACTGATATTGGCAAATTACGGTTTTTTCCGTTGAATACATCCAAAGACCAAAAACATAAATAAACATAAATATTGAACATTTTAATACTTTTTAATCCATTGGCAAGGCAATTTATCGAAACAAATCCCTCAACACATAGAAATAAGGGCGCAGCATTGCGTCATTCGTTGTATCATTTAACCAAAAATTAATTATACATTTATATATTTATATTTCGAGTTATTTGGTTTAGTTGAGAAATACATAATTTTTTAAATCGTATTTTGTAAAATATTCTGTAAAATGTTCACCTCACTCTTTTATTGAGCTGCAGAAATATTATTAAATGTCTGCAGTATAATAATGTAGGCCTAAATAATAAAAATGCAATAAACTTGCTACCTATTTTCATTTCTTTTACGCTGAAGCCATGATATAAAAAAATTCCAACTGAATGTTGAAGTATGGAAATATTTCCAAATCATATAATTGTAACTGGAGTGTTTTAAGAACTGCATTTAAGTAGCATGCAGTCAAATTGCTCGGTGCTGAGAGAGAAGCGCACCAAGAATATTAAAATAATCAAAATTATCGAGCAATATTATTGCTACTTAAATGCAGTTCTTAAAAGTGTATATATACTCACACACACACACGCATACATAACGTGTTTCTGTACTCATGTTCTCATGAAATATTTGCCCGAAAGCGGTGTTACTATTTTAAATTTCTTTATTTCATTGTGTGTTTCCTATACATCGTCACGACCTCTGTCTATTTTTGTCTATGCGGCTTTCAGCTTTTCTACGGAAGATGTGTTTCGGCATTACGTTGTTGCTGGTGCTATTATTATTACTATCACGACCATTGTAAATACTGAAAATAAATTAATTATTTGTCGGAAGGTGGGTTAGTGTACGGATGTAAACGTGGCCCTTAATGACCCGGCATGCATCGGCGTTTCCCCTTTAGAAGCCTCATTTAGGGAACCATTTTAATGTGGTAACCCTCTCCTCTTTTGCCGGTGGTGTCTCGCCGCACCCATGAGTAAATCAGATTCCATGGGGCTAGACCACTGGCGTTTAAAATTTAAATGAAATAATGTCATTATCTTCAGGTGACAATAGTCCGGTTACAAGCGATCATATTATGGTCAGCAGCGCATCGTGCTGTTGTCTCAATAACCATAACAACAAGAAATACTGTATTGCCGCATCCATCACCTAGCCTACCGGAAATCCGGGAATTGTCCTGAGACAAAGGGCACGCGTCGAAGAAACAAAAACTAGTCTCAACAACATTGTATCTTCTACCCTATATTAATATATAGCGCTAGATTGACGATGAGATAAAACAGTAAGCGCCCACAAAAATATACGGATGTAGGCTACTTCCGGCCAAGTCACATAAGCGGTATAAAACTGATATCTCTAGGCTATTGCACATCATCTCCGCTGTTTTGCAAGGCCTACAATGCCACTGTAAAATCTTCCATAAAGTTTAATTTGATAATCTGAATGATACCATGAAGAATCCGAGATTAGGCTGAGCAAATCGGTGATGTCTCATTATCCAGACTGGAAGAACAGATAGACAAAGACAGACAAACAGTCGGATACATGTGTAGCGTCATCCCCGTGCAACCGAATTAACCATTTTCATGGCATTTTTCCCATTAAAAAAGCGGTGCATTCGAAACAAACGTTCGAAATTGTTATTTTTTTATATATTGTGGATACTATTTATAATTATGACTAAACCGATGCGCCGATTAGTTCCCTGGATCCATACAGGGCCGACATATACTGCGTTTAGTAGAGAAGGTGCTTTAAGATGGCATTAGTACACAGTAGAGTCCTGTTACACTTAAGTACACACAGGAGGAGGGGCGGTGGAAGTGGAGCCTGGAGACCGACGCCTTCCTAGGAGATGCAGGCTCTGACATACTCCATCGCATGCAGCCACGGAGGAGGCTGTCTCCAACATTCATTCAGCCATGGTGTTCTCTCACATGCCATGCATTTAAACATCAGACGGCCTGACAAGTGCACCAACCCCCCGCGCGTTTGAAACGAAACATGCACGAGCGCTAAGACATGGGGCACTGCGAGTCGCCCGGAAAACTCCGCTTCCTCCTAAGTTGCACCCGGGCAATGACTACAGGCATCTGCCGTGAAACTGTGGTCTCTCCTGAGACCGTGGTGCTCCAGTCCCGGAGTCAGACCTCGTGGGTTTTTTCTTTCTGTTCTTAGTTATTGTTCACAGTTACCACCACCATAGCCACCCAGGTGTTTAGAAGATGGGCAGATGAATTGAAGCACTGGCTACCACATATCTAGCATGGGTTTCTCCGTGACTTGGTGACCGAACATTTAAATTTTATCTTCAGATCTAAAGGAGATGTCGCCATGGTTCAATGATGAAAAAATTTATAGAAATCTTACTTTGTAGCTATCTGAAATAGGCCTACTTGAAGAGCTCAGCCACACAAGTATGGTTCTTAATGATTTTCACGGTGCATTTGACTAAAACTATACATAATTATATAGCTTATAAATATAAAAATCACGCACAAACATAAAATCAGGAATATAAAGCAGTCAGGTAGACTCATTTAAATGTATTAGTTATTTTTTTGAGTGACTCTTCTGGTGTCATCGCCATAAGAGACAGAGCAGTAATTAACATTAACCTGAAATATGCGAGAATATTTTACATCATCACACGGCCGTCACTTTTTACACCGAACATCACGTCCGTTAGTGTTTGTCAGTTTCAAATATAGGCTGTTATCTTATTGTTGTACGACTCGGTTATCCACAATTTTCAAACGCAAAACAAATGAGCGCTCTCATGCGTCATTTGTCATATAATAATAATAATAATAATAATAATAATAATAATAATGCATAGATATGTACATACATACATACATGCATACATACATAGGCCTACGTGCATGCATACATACATACATACATGCATGTTACATTAAATCACTAATTGACATAAAAAGCTACTGTCATCATTATGTTACGGTTTATATAAAAATGTAAATGTTTCGATAGTGTGACATTTTATTGTGAACTGCGCCTCTATCTAAAATACGCAAACATTTACAAACACTTAAACCGCTTGTGAGATATCGTACGCCTTATCTGCGTATTATGGAAAACTACGCAGTTAGACTATTAAATCTATTACATCTCAAACCATATATAATTAAGGGCATAAACATAACGCAGAAAATATACAATATACACAAAATCGATTCAAATGTGAGCAGTCCGATTAATGCTAATAAATTACAGATCAATTTGCTACTGAGGAACCGATTACATTTTATATTTATTTTATTATTTGTTTTGCTTGTAAACAAAACTTAATACAACATAGATTTCGAGAAAAAGCCCCCATATATAGTAATAGTTTAATTTTAACTAACTGCAGTATATTTACTACATTAAATACAGATAATTAAATTACAAATGTTTGGGAGTTTGACGAGTTCAGATATTACAGAATTAGGAGCATATCCTTTTATGTATAGCAACACAGGACAGACACTAAAACAAGACATTTAAACTGAATTCGTTTTGTTTTTTAATTAAAAAAAACCCACCAGTGTGAAGTACAAAGTGATCATTAGGTTACATCGTTAATGCTTTACATTTTTAAAAGTAGCAACTGGCCAAAAACATTTCATCATTCCTCTTTTTTTGCAACAGCTTTACATCAAATGTACTTCGTCATATTAATATTTACTTAAATGTAACCTCCTCCCGGCAGCCTCGTGACATCAATATTTTCACTGCCACAAAGGTAGCAGTGCATCAGAACGTCCGCAAAATGGCATTCAAATGAACAAAAACTAGCAACAAGCGTATACATGTTACTATGCTGGGTTATTGGAAACGTATTTTCCATTGTAGCGTTTTAGGAAACATTCCAGATTTCGCTGGATATTGCATGTACTTAGAGTTTGTAAAGTTCTGCCTTTGACTTCACACGGTTTAGCCTTAAAACAAGAAACAGCATTTCAGTCTGGCGCATTTATTTTTAATATACAAAGAACTGGGGAAAATAATCGCAATAATACCTGATAGACCGCTGGATGCGTACGATCCTTTCTCCTTTCAGACATAAAACCTGTCCTTAGGTAACATAACCCATTTCAGCACGACATTGTTTCAACTCTTTTTTTTTTTTTTTTGTTTTGCACAAGAAAGAAAGCGAACGCTGTAATTTCGGGGCAACCCAGACGGGGGCGACTCTGCTGTTATTTGGTCCTTGACGCAAAAGTATTTAATACCGTTTCATGTACACAGTACATTCACAACAAATGCACTCTGTGTAAAATCATAAAATATAATTTGATTCAGGAGAATTAACAAGAAATTAGCGATTGACAGGATCCGTTATACTTGTTGTTTCCCACTCAAAAATACAAGGCAAATATGGTATATCTATTGGTGTTTATGTTTACGCACAAATTAATTAATAGAATTATGTTTACCATTAACCATTACGCATTCACGGCGCGTTGAATTAAAACAAATAAACTCTAGGTTTACCCTGTTTTAACCTGTGTTTTTTTTCTGTGTGCGTTTCCTGCATGACATTATGTAAAGAAGAACCAAAAATGACTGGATAGTGACACATCACCTTGTCACGGCTAGTTCGACTATTAACTTTTACAAGTGACATTTTGCGAGCGTATAAATGATACCTTCTTGACTTTCGCAGGAAGCCCTGTCCGCGTGCTGCACTGTATCTTAGTACTGGAATTTACTCAATACATTCATGTAAATCGGCCAAGCGCATTGCATATAAAATGGGTATACATGAGTATACATTCCAGACATAAAACGGGATCATTTAAGCAATGAAATTATGACTTGGCATCGGTGGCCCAGTAGCGAACAAATATATCACCTAACTTCAGACGGTTCCCTAAACTACACTAAGTAATTATTAAGTTACTAAATATGCAGGCCTACAACAGAATGTGGAAGGTATTGAATAAAGTGGATGAATTGGATACATTGAAATTGAACATTTTTATTCAATGTCAGGGCTAGTTACAGTTATTCCCGTCAAAAAGTCAATATCTGTGATTATTAGCTTGAGCATTTTAACATTCCGTATAGATTGTGGACTGTAACGTGGGGAAGAGCGCAATATTTCATAATCGCATCTTGGGTGTTATAATTGTGCGAAAATGTTTCACTCCAGTGACACTGGAGAAAATTTACACAGGGAGATTGTTACAGATGTTAAAACATCTGCAGACTGCGAACCACCCAATAGAGGGAATGCATTTTACCTGGTGATTTGTTAAAAAATAACAAAGTGATTTTTGTAGCCATAAATGCTAAATTTAATCTTTTGCTTTTGGACACTGGAGTTGCTCGTTAGGTTTATCCCGATGACAGTCTGACAAAAATGCAAGCATTTGAATTAAAGATTTAATAAGCATCCCGATTAAAGTTATCACCAATATCATTAGAATATAGCTGGTATGTTATAATGAAAAGTTATTTAGCAAATAATTGGATGTTTGTAATGTGGTCATATTACTGTCAGGTATTTTATTATGTTTGATTTATGGTCGGGTATCGAAACCGCAAAGACTGTCCACAATTTTACATTTCCTCCTAATTTAAAACTAGCTAACTTTCTCCTAATTTACAAGTACACGCTCGAGCCAAGTCTGGCGTTACTGTCACTTCCCCGGTGTGAAATGCACAGAGAGGTTAAACTGCACATACCGGATGAGACATATGTGGAGCAGCCTATCCACTGTGGAGGGGACCAATGAAATCAAGCCTGGGCTTCCAGCGTAACCAGCGAGATTGACGTGGAGGACGCGTAAAATTAATCCGACCGAACTTCAGCCTCCGGAATAGGCAAATTTCCCTCTATCGGATGAGGATCGCTTCGGCGCCTGTATTCCGCACAGCTATTTTCGCCCCGACAAAAGTGAGAGGCAGGCGCTGAGCTCGGATCAGCTGAAAGCTCGCCTCGTTGTTTTTGCCAGTGCAAGCTGGAGACTCAGCGCGTTCAGCCATTAAAGGACAAATATTCCCAAGAAAGCATCTCGAAACGCAAGCAGATGGGTAAGCTTCGTCTACCTACACATGCATCACTGACAGAAAGATGATAGGATTAGGACCTGTGCAAGATGCATGCAGAAATACCACATACAAAATTAAGTTTGAAATGGGTTGACTTTTAAGAAGGTGTTGCAACACTTACTGCGTGTTTCGGTTCTTGAACTGAAGTTAAAATGCACCGTGCACTTTACCGTGGTGGTACAGACCAAACACTGAATCGCGCATAAAGTTTTATAAACCATTTCGAAGTAGACAACTTAAATGACACAGTTCTCTTACCATAATCTGAAATACCGTGAGTGTACAGGGAAACATATAAAGACACAGCTTTAGAGATTTTAATTGATTTTTTACAAGCTTTTCTATACGAACGCCATTTTCTCAAGATCTTATTTTAGGAATTGGTCGGGCGATTCTTTTTTCGTAGTTTTTTTTTCGCCAGAATACTGTTTTTATGCTGTTTCGGCTTATCTGTTCCTTCTTTTATAGAGCAAACCTATGGCGAGGTAAACCAGTTAGGCGGCGTATTTGTTAATGGAAGACCCCTGCCCAACGCTATACGCCTGAGAATCGTGGAACTGGCTCAACTCGGAATACGACCCTGTGACATCAGTAGACAGCTCCGAGTCTCCCACGGCTGTGTCAGCAAGATCCTGGCTAGGTACAACGAAACCGGCTCCATTTTACCTGGAGCCATCGGAGGAAGCAAACCCCGGGTCACAACTCCGAATGTGGTGAAAAACATAAGGGAATACAAACAAGGCGACCCGGGGATTTTCGCCTGGGAGATCCGGGACAGGCTTCTTGCGGACGGTGTTTGTGACAAGTACAACGTTCCCTCCGTCAGCTCCATAAGCCGCATTTTAAGGAACAAGATTGGAAATCTCTCTCAACCGAACCAGTATGAAAGTGGAAAGCATCCGCCCCCGCAGACTGCTCTGTCCTATAACCACATTTACCCTTATTCGTACCCCAATACGATGTCACCGACTGGGAATCCCCCTGGAGTGCCCGTCACGGCGGGACACGTTAGCTTATCGAGAGCCTGGCCCTCGGCACACACTGTCAGCAACATTTTAGGTATAAGAGCCTTCATGGATCCCGCAGGTTTGTAAAATCTTCTGTTTAAGTTTTGCGTTTTGGTCAGTTCTGTGTTCTTTTCACAATAATGCATTAAAACTAGATAATAACATTACAAAAAAAACATGCAATACCATTTAGTATCATTATTAATACTAATGGTTGATAATAATTTGCGAAGTGTGTTGATCACACACATCAAATTATGTAATGCTCGATATAAGCAGACAATTTTACGGTTACAGATATACATTTGTAGTGCAGGCCTGTTCTAAGCACGATGTATTCATCCTTCAGCAGACTGGAAAAAAATAACATATATTAATTTGACGTCCTTATTTTTCATATAACCTTTTATTCGTGTTGGGAATTAAGTTAAACACTCGGCTGAAGTTGAGGAACTTTTGCCTGTTTTGAAATATTTGTTTCCAGGCCAAAAATAGACTGCCATTTAAAAGAAATCAGAAAGTGCTAAACGTAATGTATTTTAGTATAAATTAAACACTTTCATTAATATTAAATGTCACAATAAAGCGTTTAGAACGCTAGTAATTTATAATTTTATACAACAAATTATACGTCACATTACAACGTCTGGGCCTATTTTTATTTACAACGTGATACGATTTTTTAAAATCATATGCAAGTTAGTAGATTTATCCATTTGACTGTTACATACTTTTTTATTGAAATAAAACGAATCAGCAGTATAGGGCCGTGAAAAATGGCAAAAATGCAAAAGAATAAATGGATTATATTAAAACGTTTATGTTCATTAGGCTACATTAAAGACGCAGAACAATACAGTATATCGTTCACAATACACTAAAATTGTTCTCTTGTTAAGCAGATAAATTCTTGCCAATTATACGTCAACGTTAATTGCGTTTTAATATGCTTGGCGTAACCCGAAATTTGCACTGCAGCTACTGTATGATTTTCGATCCTAGTGTAACGGCTGCTGGTTTTTTAACAGCGATCGCTGGAGCTGATGGGTATCCAACGAAAATGGAGGACTGGGGTGGTGTAAACAGAACAGGTTTTCCATCTTCTCACGGTGTCAACGGAATCGACAAATCAGCTATTGACGCCGATATCAAATACCCGCAGGTGAGCTGCTGATGCGACGCTAACGTTAACCTCAGTATCAACGACACAAGATGTGCGTCGTATTTTTCTTTTTGGTCTATGTATCGGAGGCATCATGTGCGTCGTTAGGTCCGATCACTCGGGGTATTTCTTCCCCGATGCTAATCTTCCTTCAAAAACAAAACAGTCAAGCCCCAGGTAAACTTTACTTAGCCCCTCTTTTCAACAGCTAGAAACTCCCCTGGGATGGATTATTTACAAGCTCATTTAATCTCGCACCACTTTCATTATATACAGAATCTCATGTTCTCGCCATATACAACTGAAGAATAAGTTAAATGAATAGATTACATTAACACATATTAAATCGAACTGACTTGCATCTTATTGAGCATAGCAGTATTGTTTTATATATATTTTTTTCATTGAATCCCTAGCAATCATCAACTCTGTCCAGTTACGTCTCAGCTTGCGCCTATTCTCCGTCAAATCAGTACGGGGTTTATAGCGGGCCGGCAGGTAGCTACGTGACCCCGGGGCACTGGCAGTCTCAGGGTGCAGGCCTGTCCCACCCCGGAAGTGGGATGACGATGCACGGGGGCGAGATCCACTCTCCGGTGGTATTCAAGCACCCATCACGAGACGGTAGGCCACATTCTGCTTAATAGAGTGTGATAGCGGAATGGGAAAACGCTGTCAATTAGCTTTTCGGTGTCACACCTTTCCTTTAATGCGATTGCAGTTACATAGACATTCAGTTAATGTTGGGTACGAAATACCAAAGACGGACAATTCTGGGATTTGACCCTTGGGGGGTTAACACGCGACCCCCACGAATAA
>JAODLD010000030.1:23902251-23916371 GCA_026781065.1 Mormyrops boulengeri
GTGAATGAAAATATTCTGTCTCCTCAAGAGAATGCCTTTTGTGTTTGCCCAGCTGGGTGGGGGACATTTTTTGCCCCCCTGTTTTTAAGTCCTTTGCGGTTCATGCAGAGTTCAGTCACTATAGAAATGTTTTTCTTTTCCAGTGATGTAGCTTCATGTCTTGCCTGATTTCTTTATTTTTGGGAAACATAATTATGGTGGGATGGGGGTTGTAAACCCCCCAATAATTAAAACCAGCAGCCAATACGCCCCCCTGGACCCCCTTAAATGGGTGGAGACCTCAATCCTCTCCAATGCTCTAACCAAAGTTATGCCCCGGAGTACAGAGTAAATGTCTATGGGTAAAACAGTTAGCAAAGGCCGTGGACTCATCACCTCAAGGTTGCCAGGTTCAAATCCCAGAAAATACCGGACTTTAGCACCATTCAGGAAGGTTTTTAACCTGAATTACATCATTTTTCAAAAAAAAACGCCTGAATAAATAAGTGCAGATCGCAAGTTTTGGACAAAATCCTGTCATTCAAATCACTTATCGGCGCGTATTCCTTTTTGCTCATATAAATAGCAGCAATCCAGGACATACGGCCCCTACAGTTAATGGATTAAATAGCCAGTCCATAGTGAAACAAGTTCGTCTAACACTGTAAGCTCTAACATACATACTCAACGTCGAATATACAAATAGGTCTGCTGATTGTGGAAACATCCAGAACCACTCACAACAGAGCCATGCACCAGCAGGTGTGCGGCCACATTACACCCGAAGCATACAGAACTGCTCCAGTGTTTGCTACAGTGAGGATCCTATAGGGCTTAATGCCGAGACGTCACTTCACTTGGAGCAGACGAGCCGCAGCTCCCACCTGGAACCTGACAAAAGCACGCAGCGGGCTCTCCGGCGATATGACAATACCGTTCAGGATAATATTCATCCTTTTCACTCTTCCCTCTCCCGAGTCATTAAAAGTCGCTATTTAAGACTGCATTTCATAAACTGACAAGTGGTTTTTTTAATGGCATTCCAGCCCCAGGGCTCGACACCTTGATGTGCCCGGCTGTGTAGCAGGGGGTGTTCGCGAAATCGTGCCAGGGCAACGGCGCGCATGTACGCACATATCAGCGAGCGGCTGCTCGGCAGACACGCCAGAACGATGTAATTACAGCTAATTAGGAATATGAGGTGCTCAAGTGCAAAGTGCCCGTATTTCACAGCTGGATGTGTCAAACTGTCAAGGCTAGGAATAACGCTAAAGGACTTTTTGATTTAATACCCGTATTCATTCATAATGGAACAGTATTTAACATAGGCAACAGGAAGCCAGACTAGGCGGCAGTTCCATTTCCTGTTTTATACCTTATATAGACATAAAAATGCTTTTAAAATTTTTCATTAAAAAATTAAGAAAAGCCTTAAGCCTTAGACGTGAAGTATTGTTTGAAAATACACAAGCTTCAAACATTTACTCCCACCAGCAGATGGTGCTGTAACTAAGTATTTCAGTGATGATCCTGTATCGAGAGTGGCTGGTGTCGTTCCAAATTGCAACACTGTCATTAAAAACCAAATCTCCCATTCTGAAATTTGGTTTTTCATTCAGGTTTGCCAAGATCAAATAAACTTATCAGACTCTAGTTGCAACATGTATAACGTTTCTTTTGAAGATGTACCGTTCAATACGGTCATCAAATTGTAGACTTGAGAGGTTTAATAAAAATCATCCTGAATAACTAAATATGGCACAGTAACTGCTGTCCTGGACCATCACTCGCAGGGTGATTTAATACTGCATGCCTCTTTAAAATGTCAAATTAACCGTGTCAGTTTTGCCCTAACAGTAATGATCCTCTAGCATGATGATTCATGCAGTACAGGTCTGGTAAACCTGCAAAAAATGTCCTAATATTCTGCAGACATGAATCTTACCATAATTCATTAAGAAGTGCTAACAGTTTTCTATCTGTCAGATCTTTGGAGGTTGTACCCTCGGTAATATACCAATAGGCCGAGCGGCCTCCTTCTGGTGTTGCTAGCTAACTAACGCTTCTTGCTAATGAAGGCATGGCTTTTTGCAAATGAATACTCGAAAAGTAGGATGTCCATATACCATTAACCATTCTCCAAACAAATTAGCAGTCAAATGACCAGCAACATCTGCAGAATACGTTAAGGTAACGACTCTAAACGACCATCTCGAAATAAAGAGCCGGCTTATGATGTAAATGTGCTCTTTTCACTTTCTTTCTTTTTCACGTTTCGATATTCTTGCAACTATTGTCATGAATAGGAAAATATCGCTCAAGAAAATAACATCTATTTCCATACGAGGCATGATGTTATTGGAGGGCTATGCAGATGGTCCGCAGGCACAGTCGGATTGGTTAGGCCTTTTAGACGAAGCCGTCTGGACCTGAAAACGGGCCGTCCGGTTATTAAGGGCACAATGTCGAGCAAAAGAGAGACACGTTACGCCCAGTGGATGCTGGTATAGAGGTCAGAAGGTCAGAAGTTTATGCCAGTTGCTGGTATGTCACATTAGAAGGTGACATGTTAATCCACAAATTGTTCCCTAATGTCATTGTTCATGGGTCACCCAATGAGTGCAGAACTTATTATTATTATTTTTTACCAGAATCACCTCAGAATCTACCAAACTACAGACAAAGATGTTTGACCTGTAAGACACATACATCATTCTGCCAGGCAAACTGAAATTTGAATCACTGCATCATTGTCATTTTAGTCAACACATGTCACTCATGCATTGTCACACTTCTCCACTTGAACTGGGAAAAAAACAATGTCTTTTAAATACAACATTGCAAGCACTCCAGCCACACGCTGCCCCCCCATCAAGTGTGACTGGAGTGTTCACTGTCCAACACTAATGACTGAAATCCAACAAGTGGCTCTTGATGACTGACAGGCTTACTCACGCGGAATGCGAGTCCCTCCCTCTCTCGGCCTATCAGTTCGCAGCTTATTGAGCAGGCCGCTCTGCCTTTTGCTCGCGCCGCTGACAGATGGGCTCCGTCGCCCAATCCAGGCCTCCGTTTGCACGCTGTGGTCGACCAGAGCAGAGCAGACAAAGGAAAGCTGTGCCGAATCCATACCCTCACCTTGACTTTGCTATAATACTTTATTCATCACCCTTGGGAAATTCTCCTTTCACATATCCTGCTCTCTATGATAAGCACAGACACATATTCTGGTGATAGCAAGCTTTGGGGGGGTGGGGGGTCACAGCACAGGGTCATCTGGCATGCAGCACACCTGGAGGGGGAGGATAAAGGGCCTCGCTCAGGGGTCCAACAGCAGCCTTAGTCCGCCAGCCCCTAGATTTGAACCGTTGACCTTCTGGTCACAGGCAATGAGTCCTAACCCAATAAGCCAATGGTTATTTGAAAATCAACCTAGAAATCAATTCCTGTGCCATCTGTCTTTTGGCTGTGTGTTTATACTCTGAACGGGGAATCACAGAGGGACAAGTGCCATCGATGAAGGGAAAGTGATGCTTTATTACCTGCATCATAGTACCTGGAGAAAATTGGGAAGAAGCACGTTCTGTGTGCATGAAGCTGCCTCCGCCGTTCAGATATTCACACGGCGAGGCTCACAAAGGCTGAAGCCCAGAGCCGTTACAAAACTGCTAACTCTCTGCAGCGGTATGTAGCTGTGTGACTGCAAACAGAAGAGCCTAGGAGGAGGATGCAACAGAACGGGGCCTTCCATTCCCATCTGCCCCATTTCTGTGTTCACACCTAAATATCCACTTATATCACTTATTTCTAAATGGCAGGTGTGTACTACCCACTCAGGTGTGTACTACCCACTCAGGTGTGTACTACCCACTCAGCCTCACACTGCGCTGTCCGTCCTCACTCTCCATGCACGTTATAGGCCTAAACTATCAACGTGTAGCAGAACTGTATTAAAAAAGTCCCACAAACCTGGTTGTATGGCAATAAAAGCTACTGTCCTGTTGTATTCTGTTCTATTCTTCATGTAAATATGGGACGGAAAGCGTATTAACACAGACAGTGGGAGAAATGAAAACTAATCACAGTGGTTATGGTGCCTGAACAAGGACAAACACAAGGGTGAAAGTGGCTGTTGGAGCGTGGGAGGGGTCTACAGCAGGGTACTGGTTCAGACCCCCCCCCAGGAGGGGGTGGCAGTTTGGGAAAGGCCGGTCAGAGTGAGGTTCAGGGGGGGAGAGCTGCCAGTGGTGAAACTCGCCACTGCACCCAGACAGCGCAGGTGACCATGTGAGCTGCTCAGAACGCCTTACTTCTCATCTTTGAGGCAGGTGTTCCTCGTCCCCATCACTGCCCTCCTGTGACTGTTTACTAGACACCGGCTGAGTCGCGTGACGCCTGCAGTATTAGATTAAGTGGGTTCGCTAGGTAACTGCCCCCGCTTTTATTTTTCGTGCAGACAAATGGCAGCGGACAATAGCTTGGTGGCAAAGGGGGGGGTGCAGGTTCTAAGGGAGTCCTTAATCTCTCAAAGCCGCGCAGTGCATTGTGCTCCAGGTCGCTCACTCTGTTTTTTTTGTCCCTTCCCCCTCACTCTTGCTCGCTCGTTCTCTCATCCACCTGCACAGCCGCGGCACGGGTTCGGGTGTGGCCCCTCCCTGCCGCCCCCGTCCGTGGCGTGTTGGACCAATGGAGTGGTCCGTAGACCAGCTCACACATAAACATGCACCGCAATAAAGGCACCATCGCACCCCCCCTCTGCCACTACCACTGCCCCCAGCCCCCGCCTCCGGAGGAGAATAGACCGGGCACAAAAAGGAGCAGCACCGACGGCGATTCACCCAGCAGATGTTCCCTTAGCTGACAAAAAAGTAAACTGTGCCGGGCTTCCGTCACACGGCCCCCCCTCCGCCTCCGCCAGCGTATTGTGGGAGCAGCGGGACACCTGGGAAACTTCCGAGATAAGGGATTTATAGGCGGGTGTAAAGCAGCCACACACACACACACACTGGCTGTGCCAAGATAAATACACCGACATTTATTTATAGAAGAGTGAGAGTTTATTTCTGATGTACCAAGGACTACACTGCAGTGTTCACAGTCTCAAAGTTACCAAAATGCTTAAAATGATATATTTGTGTATATATTTGCGTTGATCCCATAGCAATGCTTTGACTTGAAGATTTAGTTCAACAAGAGGCGAACAAGGGAAATGGGGAGGGAATCATCGACGTGATGCGAGCAGGAGCCTGTCGGCCGGAAGAGGCGTTGGCGTATTCGCGTCACAGGGGCCTCCAACTGCGTCTGGCAGGGGTGGAGCGATGTATGTCCAACCAGCCACTGACTGATAAAGGTAAGGCGCCTCCGAAGACCCTCTCAGGCACACAAAGCCCCCACGCCGCCCTTCTGACCCCTCACTGCAGGTGGTCTCTGCCTGGAGCCGGCATTCAGCGCAGCCTGGTGCCTGCCTCTCCACGATAAAACCGCTTTTGTTCTCTGTCGGCCACAGAACCAAATTCAACTACAAACAGGCCAGAATCCCACTGCATACAGTTAGGAATCCCCTTCTCTGCAAAGACAGCAGGAATCCCGCCCACACAGGTTAGTCTCTGATATCCTGCTTACAGTTGAATCAACCGGAAAAATCCACTTTTCCCCAACCACAGTATACTTTTATCAACAGGTTTCATGGGTTTGCTTTTCTGAGGCAAAATATTACCAATGATGTTCGTATATTTAATATCTTAACTATAGGTAAAAATTTACAAAGGGCAGGCTAAATCAAGGGACCACACTTTTGTCAAAATATTGTAGACATGCTACAGTTTCCGTACAGTTTCCCATGAATCGATACAGCATGGGTGACCTTGTCTGATCCCCTCAGGATTGTGTGTTTATAATCTGCCTTTTGAATCGATCAGCTTTTAAGGCTCAAAATACAACCTTATTTCCGAAAATGTTGGGACGCTGTATAAAATGTAAGTAACAACAATATGCAGTGATTTATAGATCGTATGAACCCATATTTAATTGCAAATAGAACAAAGACAACATATCAAATATTGAAACTGAGAAATGTTATTGTTTTATGTGAAATAAATGCTCATCTTGAATTTGATGGCAGCAACGCGTTTCAATAAAGTTGGGACAGAGGCGACGAAAAACGGGAAAAGTCGTGTGATGCTAAAACAAAACACTGGTTAAATATCTCACAACTAATTAAGTGAATTGGCAGCAGGTCAGTAAGATAATTGGGTATGGAAAGAGCCTCCCAGAGAGGGAGAGTCTCTGTGCAGTGAAGATGGGGAGAGGTTCACCATTCTGTGAAAGACTGCATGGGCAAATAGTGCAGCAATTTAAGAATAATGTTCCTCAATGTAATATTGCAAAGAATTAGGGAATTTCATCATCTGTGGTACATAATATCATAAAAAATTTCGGAGAATTCAGAGAAGTCTTTGTACCCAAGGGGCAAGGCCGAAAACCAATATTGGATAGCCGTGATCTTCAGGTCCTCAGGCAGCGTTGCATTAAAAACAGACACGATTCTATAGTGGAAATCATGTTCCTGCATGGGCTCAGGAACACTTCCGAACCCTACTATCTGTGAGCACAGTTCACTGCTGCATCCACAAATGCAGGATGAAATGCTACCATGCAAAGAAACCATATTTAAACATGATTCAGAAACACTGCTGATTTCACTGGGCCCGAGTTTATTTAAGATGGACTGAGGCAAAATGGAAAACTGTCCTATGATCTGACGAAGCAAAAATTAATTTTGGAATCCATGGACACCACGTCCTCTGGGTTGAAGGGCAGAGGGACCATCCAGCTTGGCAGTCCAAAAGCCAGCAGCCATGATGGTATTAGTGGCCATGGATTGGGTAGCTTGCACATCTGGGAAGGCACCATTAGTGTTGAATGATATATACAGGTTTTGGACAGTCACCCATTGAAGAAAGTTGGTGCATCATGAAATGAAAAATACAACAAAGGAGACCCCAAACTATTGAGCAGATGAAATCCTACATCAGGCAACAATGGGACAATATTTCACTTTCAAAACATCATCTGGCTTCCTCAGTTCACAAACATTTACGGCAGGGGTGTCAAACTCCAGTCCTGGGGGGCGGGGCGGAGCCCTGCACATTTTTGGGTTTCCCCTCATTCAGCACAACCTGAGTCAGCTCCTTGTGCTAATTACCACGCAGCTCTTGAGCTGAATCATTTGTGGTGGAACCGGGAAAGAACTAAGCTATACAGGGCTCCGGCCCACCAGGAATGGAGGTGGACACCCCTGGTTTACAGAGTGTTGAGAAGAGGTGATGCGATACAGCGGTAAACATGCCCCCGTCCCAACTTTTTTTTAATTGTTGCTGGCATAAATTCTAATTGAGCATATATTTGTCATACGACTATAAAATTTGTCAGTTTCAACATTTGATATGTTGTCTTTGTTCGTTTTTCAATTAAATATGGGTTTATATGATTTGTAAATCGCTGCATTCTGTTTTTATTTACATTTTACATAGCAGCTCAACATTTTTGGAAACGGGGCTGTAGGAATCTAGCTTGGTTGCAATATGGCATGAATAATGCCGTCCAGCTACCACGTCCAGCTTCTGAGCTGCCAATCCACACAAACTAGAAACGGCATGCTCGCCACGACTGCTGCCATTGGCTTCGAGCTGACGGGTCAGGACGAGCGTAATCTAAATGTTCCAGATGGCGAAAAGGTGGGAGAAGTTTGAAGACTCCCATAGAAACTTCCCACGGTAGTGTGTATGTACGCCTTGGGGCATAGTGGTTCTTGGGTGCGTGCCTGGCGAGGTCGTCCCCATCCTGCAGTTTAAGCCGGCGTGTCTCAGAGTGCCTGCTGAGCAGATCACATGCCTTGGCCGTAATATCCCCTGACAGGTTACTGACAATAGCACAAAGGGGAAACCCGTAAGGAACGAACGTCAGAAAGGAGGCTACATGTCATCTGGCGTGGCGTCAGTCATCGGAGTGCCGCAGCTCGATTACCCTGTCATATCGTCTGACTTTATCTATAAAAGACCTGTTTGCGAAGTTAAGAATCTTAAAGAATGCGCTATTTGCTTGCTTCTTAGTGTTGTTTAAGTCGCGCCATAGTATAAACTATCACGGTGTTTGCTAATAAACACAATGCAAGACAATGAGCTGCACTGAACAAATATGCTTTCCAGACATGCCTCCATGGAAGGCCCAAGGCGACTTCATTGGGCATTCCCGTCGGCTCCATGGAAGGCCCAAGGCGACTTCATTGGGCATTCCCGTCGGCTCCATGGAAGGCCCAAGGCCACTTCATTGGGCATTCCCGTCGGCTCCATGGAAGGCCCAAGGCCACTTCATTGGGCATTCCCTTCGCCTTAGTGTCCATTATCTGTCCCTTGAGTTGTCATGTTGCGTTCACATCCAGCTCTGTGCCTTTGACGCCGCTACGGAACTGTTCGCTGTCCTAAGGCCCATGAATGCAATCCCGTGATCCCGTAAAGTCATAGGTCTTTCAGCCCCTTGGAAACACTGTTTACATGTGGAGGGTTGGGATGACATGGTGTGATGTATTACTCGCCAGTCAGAGAATTTGAGAGGTGTTTAAAGACCCCACTCTTTCACTCGCCCCTTTGACTCATCCCGTTACTATTTCCTGCATACAACTTCCAAAAAATTAAACTTCCCTGAAATAGAGCGCAGTGGTATCAGTACGTTTCGGTAAGCAATAAACATATTTCAGCACCATGTAAATATTTGAGTATTTATTATGCAGAAGCTCTTTTTAATTTGTTAAAATTCTATTTATTACAATTTATTAATTTTGTTAATTTATTGATTTATTTATAATAATTTTATAACTTTCTGACTTTCATTCATTTAGTTTTAGGTACTTTTTGATTGCATATTCCCCTCTACATCTCACTGATTGTTTATCATTTAACATTTATTATATAAATTGAGGCGTGAACGTCGCATTTAAATGTGTTATAAGTGATGGTAATCGCATGCGTAGACGGTAAAGACAATAGCGCCACGGCAATGCAGCGAGAGCCGCGCCTTGGATGCCGCCCGAGCTACCTCAGGAGGTGCGGATTAATAACCGATCCTCGGCTCCAGGGACGAGGGTAATAACGGAGGGGAAGGCGGCAGACGGGCCGGATTGCGCCTCATCAGCGGCAAAGCCCGGCACGGCCACGGGGGACGTCGGAGTCAGACGGACGGGCGGAGATAATACCTCGCTCCGAGCACACTCCTGGTCGAGGCCCGCTTGAGACCCAATGACATCTGGCTCTTCCCTTTCAGACGGCCAAGACTCCAAAGTGTGGGTGTCTGTCTGTCAGTCCGTCTGTCTGTGAGCCCATGCATGTGATTGCTGTGTTTGTGCATGTGTGTGTGTGTGTGTGTGTGTGTGTGTCTTTATGCACAAGCATGTCTTTGTACTTGTCTGACTGTGTGCGAGTGTGTGAGTTTAGGTTTATTCTTAGTGTGTGTGTGTGTGTGTGCGCATACATACATACTTCCTGTTGTGTGTGTGTGTGTGCATGTGTGCTTGGGCACTAGCTCACATTTTTCTCCATCATTAGAAAAGCACGTACCAGTTTGCACAAATATAAGATGATACTCTTAGCAAAATCTGCAAATTGAGTGTAAAATAATCATCTGCTCCTCATCAAGGCAGGAAAGCTCCCGAGATTCCAAAAAAAACCACACACACACACACACACACACACATGTAGGCCCGTTGTTTTTTTTTTAATGAAGAGAAATCATGGCGGTCAGGTGGCACAGTGGCAGTACAACAAAAAACGTCGCGCATGCAGGCCGAGATTCAGACGGGCGCACAGCAGGTGGCGAGAAACCCGTCCAGAGCCCCTGATCACAGCCGAATTGTGTTACTTAAAAGGATATTCCTCCAGATGTCCATTTTGGAAGAAAAGTAAAGTTTCCAATTCCTCCCCCAAAGCAAAGATAAATAAATAAATAGCTAAATATCGTAGCAGCCGCTCCGGAACATTCTAACGAGGGACAGCCACAGCTCAGTAATTACTTTGTTGGATTGTCGGTTAGATATTGGCCCGTGCCGTGAGCTCAGCTCGTGGATGGCACGCCTGGAAGAGCGTTCAGCGTGCAAACGGCCTTCCCTGATGTCGGCGGTGAACGTTTTCGTTGTGCTAACCCAGGGGAAATAAGTACACATTCGTGCAGCCACACACCTTTGATGTTCAGAGAGCACCCAAACACTCTGTTCCTCCTTTTCAACCCAGTGATAACAATAACCAAGCAGAAATAAAGTTCCATTTAAATTCATTGGTCAACCACAAGGGAACCGTATGCAGAGGTGAAGAGTGACCCCTTTGGTTTGAGCTTTTCCCCAGTCGTCTATCATTAGCTAAGTGGGCGAAAACGTACATCTATCTGCATTGTTACTCCAACAAAACTTTGCAAATGGGTTTTTCTTTTATCCAGACCAGGAGGAATTAAAGTGTAAAAATGAAAAAAATAAATACACAATCAGGGTTATGGATTTATTATAATGCACAATTCCGTGTGAGTATGACAACCGAAACGATAAAATCGCAGCCCGGTTGTTAGCAGCAGGTATACGCACTTCCCGGCAGGCGCTCGCTGTGTTTGCAGGTGCTCTGCGTTCCGAGGCTGACATGGGGGCAAAACGCAAACTTAGTATAAAAACGAGTGCACCAGCTGTGATAGATAGTTTCATGTTCTGTCAAAAAAAATCCATTTGGTATGGTCCAGTATGGTCTTCGGGGATGAGGGATCTATTTGAAGAGCGACTGCACACCTTTCTGAATTTTCCGAATACAAAAAACATTTTAATTACTCGTTCAATTTAAGGAGCCCAGTGAACTGTAAATAATTCTTTTTAAAAACAAACATACCAGATGTCCCATTTCCATAAAGAAACCCTTGTAGCTTAATTTTAATTCTGAAAGTTGACTGCAGGTCAATGCCTTATACTCTTTACACATGGGGTAAGAAGTTCGCCACCGTTTCCTGCTTGGGATCAATAAAGTATATTTTTCTATCCATATCTATCCATCTTCTGCAGCTGCACACCACCTGACTCAAGTCATTATATCCCGTTCAAGCAGTTCAAGACACACTCTCTACACAAACAATGTGAAAAATTTGAAAACAGCTAAATCCTAGGACCAAATCGTTATATATGTCAACTTAGTAGCTTTATTTACTACAGTATGAAACTGTCTTGAATCAACTATTGAGGTAAATGTGTGAATAGAAACCTGGAGTTATCATTTCCTATGGTAATGATTTTCTGAGTGTGATTTTTAGTGTTATAAAATTCATTTAGCTTCATGGCTCTCTTGTTAGCCGCCATGCTAAGTGTCTGAAATGCCGGCACTGCTGCAATCGCGGCCGTAGGTGGCAGCATACTGCTTTATTTTCACTGGCCTACAAAAACCGTCAGACCAGCATGTTCTCTTGTCTCGTAAAGTTACACAAGCCGCCCTGAAACCCCATAAACCATCAATCAAAGCGTGATGATGCTACTCTACATTTCCCATTTCCTACTGTCAAATGGAAAACAAAATCTGTCATTTGTGTTTCCAGTTACCCTGAACTGATTTCAACTGAAGTGGATCAAAATCCCAAGTACTTTTCTGGTGACTTTAAAACCCTCATTGCCCTAGGTTTATGCAGGACACTCAAATAAAAGGTTTAATTAGCGTGGAATGGACGGGCAATAAGAGACAAAATAAACAGGGAAAGACAGCGTCCACTCTGCCTCTCTCCCTAGCGATCTCATGACAGGTAGCTTGATGAATCATGGTTAACAATAGGACAGCCGCAGTTCGCTGTGGTCCTGTCGTACAATACAGGATCTAGATCAACAAACGCACATTTTGTGGGCATGAGGCCTTCATCATTGTGGACAAAAACGTCCTTTAGGATCCCCAGGTGAAACACAAAAGAAGCCAGGGGTAGCGATGGCGAGAGTGTGACATGAAATAAGTTGGATCTAGGCCAGATCACTGGTGATGTGATGACTGGCATAACTGGGCAAAAGTGCAACTCTACAAATAAGCTAACCGAAAGCGATATTTGTTATGCATTTTGATGTAGCATATTAGCCTACTAAGCTATCTAATATACCGTCTAATAAAATCTTTGTTTTAAATTGGTATGGGTGGAATCAACACAAGTGCATGATACTTCAGAAAAAAATAAAGAGCCGTGAAACAAGAAATGCAATCATAAGTGATGTTTTTCCTCCTGTATGAAAATGCTTTCGATCGCGTACACCGGTGTCTTTGTCGTGCATCCTGTGTGCTGGTGCCGGCGTGAATTAGATGAGCATGGACATGCACGATCACCCCCAAGCCGTCGTTTTCCGTTTTCTGATCTGAGCGTGGAGGAATTGGTGTGACACGGTTCACTCACGACCATGCCAAGGTGCGACTAAAACCCAGTTAAACAGTATTTATTCAGGCTGAATTGGGGGACACACAATGAAGCAGAAGAGGGTGAAAGTGATGAGGACGGGTTTGCTGTGGGGTCACGGACAGGACGGGAATTCCGTCGTCCTGGTCCACGGCATCATCAGGCCGATAGACCCATGTCTACCTTCTTTAGTCTTTTCCAGGTAGGTAATAATTAGCGAGTCTAACCTTATTATTCAGTTAATTATTATTATTATATAACCTGTGCATTTTAAAATCTTTATGTCTTTTTCTATTTTTTATTGGATCATTATACCTTTGCTTACTTTATACATATTTTATAATATAGCTTTACAAAATTAAAGATTTAACCCTATAGCTACCAAATTGCAAATCGTAAAAAATGTCATTGATCATGTAAAATTGTCAAATGAAATGTGTGTAAATGTTTATTGACTTTAATAATATTTATCCTTTAATGCATTTCTTTAATCACTTATCCCTTATAGAATTGTAGCTAAAAATAATTATATGTGCAATAAAATGTAGGGCTATTTTTTAACATTAAAATGGTTGGTTTATAATAAAATTCTTTACAGGAAAAAGCTCATTTCTAATTACAAATTACATGGCTGGTAGTAAAACATCAAAAATCATTTAAAAAAAATTTTTTTATAAGTATATAATCCACATAAAATTATTTATTCATTATATATATAAATATATAAACAATATTATTTAATAAGTCATGACAAAAAATCTATCAAAAAAATAAAACCGCACTTTCTGCAATAATGTGCTAGCAGGCCTGAATTTTTCACAGTTAAGCAGAAAGCCATGTTTTTTAGCTCAGCACAGCGAACATAACACAGAAAAGAGTTTGCGAAAAAAACAATGACAGAAAAATGTTAATAAATGTTGGCGTCCCGTTACTCTTACGCACTCTTTCCCTAAATAAATAAATCGATAATAGTCATGCCTGAGGCTTAAGAGCACATTTCAGTTCCAGCAGTCCTGATGTCGTCCCGTATTTGCTGAGTTACCAAGGATTTGTTGACAAGTTCTACTTGAACAAATTGTGTTTAGACAACAGTATATTTCATTGAGGTCTTTTGCACTGACTGGGCCAAGGTCGGTTTTATATTCTACTGAAATCATAAATGACACTCGAGATAAACAGAGTGTTTACACTCCCCGAGTGAGCTGAAGCTGATATGTAAATTTAGCCGTCTTCTTTCATCAAATTTGCATTTACCCGCTTAACCAAACACTACAGGCCTCCAACTCAAACAGTTTTAATGATGGTCTCCCCTTTATGACCGATTGCAGTATCTGGAAAAGGGGAAGAGCAATTTAGATCGGAATGAAAAGACTGAAGCATAGTAGCTATTGCCAACCAGCTGACAATAATTGGATCAACTTTGCGGAGAAATTGATGTGTTTTGATGCTCCAGCAGCGGACTGACCGCCGCCTCGCTTTCGCCGATTCATTATTTCCCTTTTATCTTCTGCCGCCAGGCCCCTCCGCGGCTGCGATTCCGTGCACTGCTAATCAAACAACTTTAATAAGACTAAACAGCATCTCCACACGGCAGAGAAGAACCTCCATCCGTGTCTGCAGGAGCCAGGTGAATGTGGCGCTGAATACCAATTCGCCTCTGCGTTTCGGCTTTTCATCCTCTACCTGGGATACACCCTACA
>JAODLD010000030.1:23938076-23948816 GCA_026781065.1 Mormyrops boulengeri
CCCCCCCCCGCCCGCCCCGCCCCCCCCCCCCCGGACTTGTGTATTATTAAACTCCGTTCTCTGGAGGCCCCATTGAAAAGATTGTAGAGAAACATCTCATTCATGGTCCAGCCTTGTCTTACCCTCCTTTACTTAATTAAAAGGGGCCCCCCAAGTCTGTTTTTTTTTTTTACCGGGTAGTTCATGATGTGAATAAGAACCTTACTGCTCATTTCATGGCTGGCTGGGGAGGAAGCATCCGCACACTCACAGCAGGCCTGGGATTCAGCAGTGGACACCCCGTGCTGAAAACGCCACATCCGTGCTTGTCAACATGCATCCAGGTTGCCAGATATTTAATACATTCACCTTAGATATATTTTAATGTATGGTTTTCATATATTACTCTAAACGATGGTCCTGGCGGCTTCCACACGAGCACAAGAGGCGGCACGCTGAAGCTGGAGAGAGCAGGTCAATCATTTATAAGCCAGCACATGGGACGGAGGAATCTGCTCCCAGAATTCCATGGGAGTGTGACTTGAACCAAGAAAATGAGACTTAGATTTAAAATGGCAATATTACACGATTGGCTGTTACCATGCATAAGGACAACACCTATCGTTTTGTGTATTTAGTTATCTTCCAGTTCCCTCCCCATTCGTGACCCCCCCCCCCCCAGAGATACTTTATGTATATTGTGGTACAGTTGCATTTATGTCATTCCCACGTTATCGACACATCAAGCATCCTGGACAAAAGTGACGAGTCCCCTCCCTGCCACCTATACAAACAAGAACCCAAAGACTCTTTCCTTCACCTTCGATTTCCTTGGTTATGCTGAAATAAATCAGCCAGGGAGCTTAATGGTGGCGTGGGTCAAACAAAAGGCTCCCGTCAGAAAGGTTCAGGTAGAAGATGGATCGCTAGTTAAACATTTCCTGCATACCTGGTTAGTGCCATGGGCCGGTCACAGCCGGTGACTAAGAGACAGTGTGTGGCATGTAGGTCTGTCCAACGCCAAACCCCCCCCCCCGCACCCCACCCTGTGTTTTCCACTCCTTATCTCCCCTGGCGGGCCTCGCCTTCGGCCACACAGCCCCCCGAGAGCTTTGCGGTGGGCAAAAATGCCCCATAAATCCCCTCTCCCTTTATCTACAGGGTGACGTACCTGCACCATCGCTCTCTGCATTGTGAAGGCAGGCAAACAGACTGGAGGAACTGATAATCTAAACTGTCCGAGTGATGACATGGGACGTATATTATACATATGGTCTATGCATCTATGGTGTGGGCAAACGGGATTGTGTGCCCCCCCCCCCAGCCTTATTAGTGAGGGAAGTTTCAGTAGGAGTTGGAACTGCTCTACTTCAGGTTTGCTAGAGGCCACGGGTGAGCTATAGGCACCACAGAAAGGACTGAACTTGCTCAGCGAAAACTCGACGGCAGCCATAAATCAGTGGAATGATAGGGTGTGTCTGCGTTTGTGGCGGGGAGGGGGGGCGAATCAAGAGGGCCGGCCGGGAACGTTGTGTTCGCCGCCTTGTGGGGCAGAGCTGTTTACAGAGACCTCACACTGGCGTCAGAGGAAGGGAGAATGCATGGCAGTGGGCTGTGTGTGTGTGTGGTGGTGGTGGGGGGGGTTCCCCACAAAAAAAGACCCCACACTCTTGGAGTTAACGGCATTCCAGAGACACACCACAGGCAGGTACACCATCTCCTGACACACTGCGGCATGCAAACTTCCCAGAAGGTGCTGTTAAATTCCATTCTCCTGATGGTAATTCCATTCTCCTGATGGTAATTCCATTCTCCAGGTTCTAGTCGATTTCAAAAGTGATACGGTAAAAACAATACTACACTCAAATGAGCAGACATCCAAACCTCCCAATTTGTTACAGCTTGTACGTCTCCGTCTCGTATGGGCCTACTACTGTTTTTTTCTCACCCAAACTCCAGCCAAAAATTCATTTTCTGGCTCATTCATCACTGTTCTTGTCTACATTCACCACATGCATCGTGTGATACCAGCACACCTGTAGATTGGGTACTGGCGGGGGTTCCGGAATTTTCTGCAGCGCCGCGCCGTACTCTGGTAAGGGAAGGCATATTTGTGCTTGAGAAATGACAGATACACCCAATCCATTCCGCCGATGTTGCACTTAAAATTGGCGCAATACAGAACCTGTAATATATTATGCTCCTGAAATGGCTAATTCTACACACTTCCCCTCTGCTTACAGACGAGGAGCTGTTCCACGCAGGTACTGGCTGCTTTAGTGCAGGTGTCCAAGTGACCTGCAGGTGTGTATAGATTATATATAAAAAAAGGTCATGATGACAGTCTGTAAGGTTCCTTGTGTTCGTAATGTAATGGCTTGATGTAGAGGACCAACCCTCTCTTTCTAAGTTTGAAAGGCAATGTCAAAAAGGCCTGCATCCTCAACTGGAGGTGAAGCTTTTTCCCCATTATCCCACCTCTCTTCCCACAATGGCCGGGAGAGCAGTCCTGACTTACTGGGCCACATTCACTTGATCAGAGGCTGAGTTCACATCATTAGTATCAATCATATTAATACCGTGACTTAAATGTTTTGTTTGGCAGAGCCCTTTGAAGAAATGAAAGAGAAATGGCCTTAAGGCAAAACTCAGCTACGAGTTAGTCAGCACAACTGTAGCCGGCAATCCCCTTTGCTCTACACGATTCGTCAACGTCTACCAGCACGTTCACGCAGCCCTTTCGTACAATTCGCTCTCGGTTGGCAGTTTCATGTACACTGACCCACTAAAACCATCCGTTTTGTAGGTTACAATGTCCACTTGCAAGAAAAAAAGTTTTAATCCCAAAACGTTCAGTATGCAAATCTCACATCAAGGCTGCCATCATGAAAGAGACGCCACTGACCTACATGCTAACGCTTCTGCTTAAGTGTTTTACCACTTTTCATCAAGTCGAAAACTTGACCCTGTTTTCTAAGCCAATTTAATTAACTACTTTAATTACCCAGCAGCAATGCGAAACATGATACCTTTAAATACCTAAGAATACTGGAAGTACTCGACATTAGAAAAAAAACACTGCATGTGTGATCAAATTAAAGTGTTTCTGTTTTGCTTACAAGTCACAATGTTTTTATTAAACTAAAACACACATATATAGCGATACACATGTATATAAATATAATAATTTTAAATAGATTCTCTCCTTTAAAAATGTAAGCAATAAGTTAAAGATTAATGAAACATTTCATAGGAAAAAAAATCAAATACCGTGTATTTCGTTTCACTTTCTTCAGCTGAAATCGTTTGATTTCACAATCAACAAACATGATTACTATGCTGCAAAACTTATTTAAAAACACACACACTTATCTACAAAATAGTGTTTGTTTTCTGTCAAACTTCATCTTGTCTACTTCTGACGTAGTGAAACCCTCCGGCAGGACTAAAAGCACACACTTCCTTCTCATGGCGTTAAGCCGTTACTAAGCAACAAAAATATACCCTGACGCTTTACCTGTTGGTGTTTATTCCCATAATAATTTAAAGTCATTTTTTAAAAAGCGGTGGGGTGGTCTTTTAATTCAAATTAAATTAGTTTTTAAAATTGCAAATTTAAAATGATTACAGCTCAATAAATATTTGTTGTTTGGTTTTGACAACAAAAAATAGTGTATGCAACCAAGGAAGAAAATGTAATTTATTAATTTAAAACGATAATTACTTGTATGGAAATGTAGGCTATTTATAAAGTTTTTAAAGGACCGGTTAAAAAATTGAGTGGCTATACGGGAATTTAAGTCTGGGCGATACACAAAACTTCAGAATCTGTCATTTTTATCAGCTGTTAATAAAGGAAATTAAATCCCTAAATAATATTAACGAAACTGGCCAAACAAGTACACTACTTAAATCCATAATATTCTGGAACTTTTAAAATGCAATTTTAAAATGCAAATCAGATTTATTAGACACACTCAATTCTCTGTTAAATTGACATGTATTCTGAAGTTTCACTACGTTAGGAAACATAGTTTGAATACAAATTAAAACCTGGTGTTAGATCGTGCTCCAAGGGAAGACAGCATGCGGTTTAACGTGTTGTTTTAAACAATGAAAACAAAGGCTACCGCCTCAGTCGTTGCGAATACTATGCATTAAGGACTTTTACTTTGCACCTCTTAAGTCAAAGGAGGAAGTCCTTTGGATCCGTTTTCTGATTCATGTTCCTAAAACATGTTCATATATGAAATGCGCAGTGTTTGTGTTTTCCTTCACGCGGCGCCGGAGGAAAAAAAAAGAAATCCACCTGATCGCGATATTAGTTTATGATGGGTAAAATTGGACACATCATAAAATCCCAGACACACTCATGGCGCGATTTAAAGCTTGCAGGTAGGGTAGAGTCAACAGGCGGCAAAAAAATGGAGATGATAGTTAAATTAAACATTTCCAGGCGCGGTTCACGCGTGGAGGACAGGGGAAGTAAACGGCAAGTTTTATGGCTCGAGGCGAAATGCAGGGATCATCTATCGGTGCTTCCCTATGTGTGCGAGAGCAGTGAGTGTGCGAGAATACTGACCATTTGATGCATATTCCTATGCACGGAACAGATGTTGGACTGTATGAACCCCCAAGCAAGAACAAAGAAGCGCACTTAGTGTCAAAAAAGCGAAGAGGAGTGTCGCCGCCGGCCGGGTCTGCACGCTGCAGAAGAGCCGTCCAGTTCCGCATCCCCCAACGTCTCCGCTTCACTTCTCATTTTCAACCGATATAATAATCGTCTTTGATCGCATCTTTCACTTAACATTGCCAATTACCGAGCAGTCACTCACTGCAAAGCCTGGTCTTAGATTTTAATGGCTTTTTAAGTACCATAATAGTTAATTGTTGTAATGTTATACATTTAAATATCTTCTCGGGTATGTCTAGGGTGGAAGAGTGTAATTCGTCCATTTAGGAAACTGTTTACACCCATTGGAGTTAAAACCCAGGGCACACGTTTGGGTGGAACACCTCCAAAGCTTAACACCATGTCGAAAATACGCCTAATTAGCTGACATCTGTACTTGATGTACCACTAGCATACAGGTCTGGAATATTTTATTTTTATTTATTTATTTATGTTTTTGTTTAGATTTTTTGAAGGCTAAAGTCCTTTTAGTGTACCACAGCCTTGTAGCATATAGTCATGGCTTGACCATCATCCATTAAACCCTCCACGGTTTGAGGCTCGACCACTGACGTCGTGCACAACGTCGACACAAAGTGCGTGCAGAAAGACGCAGTGGATCTCGACGCAGTGCCAGGCAGGAAGGCCGCCGGTGGGGTTGTGGCAGACTGGAACACTTGAGCCGAAACTTATTAATAATAGGAGCTGTCACAACACCTGGCATATGGAAGCGTTTAGCTAAAAAAAAAAAATCAGTCTGTATGACTCAGAGAATATTTTGTGTGTGTCTGTGTGTGTTTTTAACAAAGGCAGTTCTAAAGGTTCTAGAATCAGAGCTCTCGTCGCTCATGAACAATATGGCAGCGGAACACTTTAGCACCTGCTGAAATACCAAGAACGGAGCTTAATCTGGGCACAAGCGGACCGTGGTGCCCTAGGTGCTGTCCAATCGCGTGTCCCCTCCCCTCCACCATCCACAGGCGTGGCCGCGCACACACACACACGCGCGCGCACACACACAGAATCAAGGCACCCGCCTCGGTCTTCATAACCGAGGTCAGACGTGTCTCCAGAACTTCGACATGCCACAACTGGGTCTTAATGGGGCACAAGAATTGATAGAAAGTTACAGCATTATTAACTTTGAATAGGAATGTTCGAGATAAGATCAAGGTAGGAAGAAAAAAAGGATAGGAAGGAAGCACTTTAAATAGGTCCATACACTATATTCATACACATACAGTGGAATCGTTAGTTAATATTAGATTTTTTGTTCACAGGGAAACGGGACTCTGAAAACTAACAATTAAGGAATGGATTGCCAGTCAAAAACGTGTTTGTGTGTTTTTCCCCTGACAGACATTTCTTTGACATCATCCGTCCAGTTCCCTCTCAGTGCCACTTCAAAAGACCCACAGTATTAGATTACCATGATCTGAAAGTGGACTTTAGCAGTGTATTAAAGTTTATTAGTTTATAGGTTAATCCGTAGCGTGTTTTTCACAACTGCATTTTCAAGTTCGAGCGCTGACCTTCTGTGAGCCAGTCTCTTGGTTCATCACGTGTCATTCCTTTGTGCTGACTGCAACGGCAGAAGATACGTGGCATGTGTGGGCCAAATTAGGCGTTTAGGCCCAACGGATTCTTTGTGATCCCATGATAGGTCCCGATCCCTCACCAAAGCCAGTCTCGGAGCTCCTTTACCATGTGACTCATGTTTGCATTGCTACCGATTCCATATTTCTAATGGTTGGACAAAGAAAAGTTTAAAAACCACATCAAAACACCAAAATGGTTTACTTACACCTAACTGTAACTTAATATAACTTAGAATATTCCTTGGCGTTACAAAAAATGAGATGAAATATCTTTAAATAGATAGACATTGAATTAATACTTTTATTTTTATATTTCTCAATTTTTAATGATGGTGTTACCTTACAGCATCATGCTAACTGTCAGGGTTTTGTTGATTCGTAGGGAGCTGCCATGCAAAGCTTATTATGCTGTCGGGCATTAGTGCATTTCTTAGAACAGGATAAGGTTGTAATGGCCCATTCTTACACTCAGTTTATCAGACCCCTATTGTGTCTTAAACAGCTCCTTATCACCCTCTCCTTCCTGCCAATTAATTTATCCACCCCACCCAGGCTGGCGAGCCCACGGAGCGCCTCAGTCACATGGATAAGGACACGGATTGAGCGACCTGTTAAACGGACCCTTTAGCACCACGCCGATTAGACCTGCTCTCTGGGTCAGCAGCAGTGCATGGTTACAATGCCACCGCCCCTTGCTGTGGCCAGCAAAATGTTACTCTGACGACAGAACACAATTTTATATTTTATCCAAGGTTCTAGAAGCGGCTTTTAAAATTATTCCACGGCAAAGTCATGCACAGGTAAGGGGAGGCATTGATGAATTGGCTACCCCCCCCCCCCCCATATAATTGGCACTCTTATAAATGCCCACAAAAGGGCCGGGAGGCCATGTGGAGTCCCAGCGACGAGACCTGGAGGCGACGCGAAGCGGCCAGAGACAGCAGAGCATCGGCAGGTAGACGGGCTCCTGTCCTTTTTTGTAGCCAAACATCATATTTGTTTCCGACAGCAATCCCGCAGCTCTCTTAACCCCCCCCCCCCCCCCAGGCCGGTGCAAGCTGAGATGTGGTGTGGGGGTGGGGGGCGTGGGGGTGGCAGCATCAGCCACTGTTTGCACAGGATATGCTTCTGATGAAAAAGATTTCATGGTTTCAGCTTCATGGCATGTTGTGGATTTAATTCGCTTTTTAAAAACAACAACAGCAACATCCAGGTTCACAAAAGTCACAAAGGCCGTTATACCTACAGCCCTCCGTAGCCCCGTGTAGAAGGAGCTATATTTCCTGATTTGCTTTGTCCCTTTCAGATTCAGATAGCTTTCGAGAACACAAATCTGATTATATTCCTAATTAAATCCAGCCAGAATGTAAAGTACAGAAAAGAAACATAAATTTTCTAAATTTTCTGTTTACAGATGAGGTCTCTGTGCCCCGAGCCCGGCGAGCCGCTAGTTATCGGTCTTGTATCGCAGTCTTGACTTCTGATGCCTCTATTGAAGGGAGAAGAGGGGTCATCTGTGACACCCGTACCCCGCCCCCCCCGGGCAAATCTCAACGCTGTTTTGCTTTCTTGCGACGGCATTCTCGGTCTCAAACGCCCCTGCAGGTAGGGAAACGCGCATCTGGGCTCAAACACGGGGCCGACAAACCAGCATGCTTATAAACACGCGCCCTGAGCCCAGGTTTTGAGGTGCGATGTTGGGGTTGTGGGGGGGGGGGGGGGCAGATAAATTACTATACAGTAAAATATACAAAGGGAATTAAAGGTTCCGGGCAGCTGTGCTCTTATCTGGCTGCAGGGAGAGCCCCCCCCAAACAAAGGGGCCCGAATCGCCCCCGGCTTGATTCATGGGAAACCCATTGGCCGGCCATTGTGCCTGCCCTTCTGCTGAGCAAATAGTTCAAACTGTTCATTCCCATCTCCCATTCTCTCCCCCGGTACATTGTCTGTCTCCCTGCATTTCATGCTGCAAGGAGGATCGCTCTCAGGGCCGGTGAGCAAACAGTCCAGAAAGGAGCCAACTATCTTCTGCTGTTCCCAGGAGAACTAGCATTTTCATTTCAGCTCCAAGCTGTCAAAGGATTGAAGAGTTTACGTCGGGATCCTGAATTAATTGCTTTAAGCTGGGGGCCGACTACATTTATCACCAAATGTTCAGTAAAATGTTTCCTAGCGATTATACGCCACCCCGCCCCCCCATGCATGCACACACCCAACATGCACACATGCGCACACACACACACACACACACACACAAAATCCTAAGCCTGTAGTCAACCAAACATTTGTTATTGGATACATAGAGGATGAATTTCTGCAATACTAATGATGCATTTAGTAGATTTGCCAACGCAATGTCATGAATAATGGCAGGTCGGCAGCCGCTGGGGATCTGGGAGGAGAGAACGACGCGGGGAAAAATAAAAAGGACTTTCCTGCTGTGCAGATGCGTGGCGATGCAACGGATCTGTTCAAACAGTTTGGCTGTTCGCATTTATGCAGCCAGGGCTGTTCTGGAAATACAGGACACCTTCAGTTGTCCAGAAACATCGTCGCTGCAGCCATTTGCGACGTTTTCATGACACTAAAAGGCTGCATTTAAATTCCTGCAAAAAAATACCAGCTAAAAACACACAAAACAGGAAGCTGTATAGTGCAAGGCTTTTTAATAACCGATAATTTGTGATCTTTCTGCCTAAAAGGTGAGATATTTTCTGAATAATGAAAATCTTATCAAATCAAATCCATTTATTTGTCACAGGTGAAACAAAAGCTTGTGTGCAGAGTCAACAACAGCAGCGGCAAAATAGTACAAATACGATATAGCACAAATTACTATACAAGAATGGTAACAGACAGCATGGCAATAGTAAATAGTATGCGAATTCAAAATCATTACATACAATGAAGAGGAATACAGTATTAACCTCTGCTGGATACAATGACAGTATGAACATGACTGGACGTGGTGGATATGGGTGACAGTCTTCCACTAAGAATTCGATGTCCAGCAGCTTTTTTAAAAATTTGACCTCCATCTTAAGAAAGCCGCTCACGTTACATCCACATCACTGTGAACCCTAACCCTGTTTAGGGGGGTGGGAGGAGGCACCTGAAACTGCCCCAGTGTATGACTGCTGTGGATCTAGGAGTGGACTTTGGACTGTACGTAAGTGAGGCATATTTGCATATGAAGAAACAGCGTGGACCTTTCAAAAAGTGGTAATGAAAATGAATGACACTGCGGGCTAAGTGCTGCCCCAGCGGTAACCCTCCCCTGCGTTCACATCCACCTCGCGAACATTAGCAAGCCGCCAGTCAAACGGCGACCAGGGCGACTAACACCACGCTTTGCATGCCGCCTGGGGCCCCGCCGGCAATTTGCATTCGCGCTGGAGCTTCCCGCGAAATACTGACTCCTCTGTTAACCCTGGGTATTGTGGGAGACCTGAAACAGTTAGCGGTAACCGAATTAATCCAAAGCCATGTGCAAAAAGGCAACGCCGTTACGAGGGAGGCAATTCGAGTCATAACCCAGAGGGACTGACAGCATCGTCGGGAATCGCTACCGCTGACACAGGGTCACATGACACGGTGGGTCCCTCGCCCCCATCAGGTCGCATGTTACGAGTTCAGGTCCAAGCGATGGCCACAGAGCACGGATGCTGTCTTCGAGGGTTACCGTCAGCTCTCTGTGTATTATGCAGTTGGAATCATCTTAAAAACAGCTTCTATAATCCCACGATTTTGTCCTGTTGTCATAGTAACATTCTGCAGGTTGGGTACCTTCAAGTCTCACCTACATGGGAGAAAGGCAGGGCCCCCCATGAGTGAGCAGACATGTACAACACATGCCGCACATGAATGGGACTGATCCAATAGGGCTGGGAGTTGGGGGGGGGGGGGTGTCCTTACATGGAAGATGTCGTTAAGTCCCCCAACTGTTTTCGTCTCCCTTGTCGCCGGCTCAATATCTCCTCTGGGGGGTCTTTCTATTGCAAATTGGAAAATAAGGGGATCGGCTCAGTGCAAAAGGAGTGGGGAGGCGCTGTGGTGCTCGGCCAGCTAATCTGACAGAAAATTTAATTACCCTCCACGCTATGTCATGTCATTCTCACCAGCCAGCAGCCTTGGGAAAAATTGTGTGCATCAAGGGAGTAGGCGGGGGGGCCGCGGGGCGTAACCCCCCAAAACTATAAGTAATCTGTTTAACTGCGTGATAGACGGCCCGCAGCCTTTTAAAGACAGTTAAACACAGCATCAATCTGTATATAATAAGCGCCTCGTCTGTTTATATGGGATTAAAATGAGGATTAATTTAATTCAAGTTAGGGCATCTGAATTAATTAAATCCCTCATGTTGACACCCTACATGGAGGGAATTTAATACAAGGGCTGTTAGCGGGGCAGTGGAGGGGGGGGGTGGTGAGTCGGATCGGCGACTGGGGGGTCAGGGGCTAGCTGTAGGGGGGTGGGGTGGGTGGGTGGGGG
>JAODLD010000030.1:23951661-24000455 GCA_026781065.1 Mormyrops boulengeri
AGATGTGATATATATAGATGTCATATTATTTATAAATGAGAAAGCACCATTCTTTAAAGCTGTAGGTCATATAAACCTTACTGAAGGTCTGAGTATGGTTTACGCAAGACAAAAAAAATGTTGAGTAATTGTAATGAATGCCAGCGTCGAAGAACCTTGGAATTTCAAACAAGACAGAAGGTGGAGGTTGAATTCTAATTTCATTCTTCAGAGACAATCAGAAGGTTCTTGATGCGACATTCATCGGTCACCTGACGCCTGTGTTTCTGCACAGCTTCCCCAACAGTACTAAAAGGTGGCAAAACTCTACTCTAGAGACCTATGTGGGTATAATTAAACAGGTGGACCATCAATGCCAGGGATGACATGTGAGCAGGGGAGAGAAGGGCCTTCTCACTACACAAGCCCTCTAATCCCTAAGATCACTATCAGTGAAGATGAATCCTTCCCAGAATCCAGCCTAGTCTCCACCATCAGATCCAATCAGATCAGGTTACGCTGGATGTGCCCTTTAATGGGGATAGGATGTTGACCGCAGCTCATGTCACACAATCTTGCCCTGCAATCTGCAGCTTTCCCTGGGCATATGAGTATGCAAACCATTGATCAGGCCACTAACTGCGTGCCCGCACCGGCACTTGACCCATCACTGACTGGCTGTGCTACCAGCATTCTCAGTTCCCTCCTGGTCCAGCCAGAACGGTCAATTTGACCCCATCAGCCAAATATTATACGCCAAATGGAGCACAGACAGAAAGGATTTGAATCGTCTCCTTTCGCCATAAACGTGCGTAATGCTAAACGCTAACAGGCTCCTGTTTCGATGTTCTCATCGAGGGCACTCCTTTAAGTCCTGAAACAAGAAAAAATGCGTGGTGGAAAATCCTTTCGGAAGAATAGTATGTAATATAATAATGATGAGCAAAAAATAATTCGAAACTAATGAGAACAACAGCAGCAATTATGTAGTTGTCTTTGCAACTTTACAGATGTAACTCATTTTAAATGCAAGACAATCTCCTTCTGAAATCCGTCAGCATTCCCGTCGCCAGCATCAGCGGCCGAATTTACGCTTTCATGTTTCCTAAACGTTTAGCCGATTTTTACATTAAGGTAGATTATATTTCTGACGGTTTAATTGCATTTTATGTCCTTCTACAAGTAAATGTTTGAACGTTCATTTGCCACAAGTCATCTTCGAAAAACTAATCTTTTGCGGATAATGTTAGACACAAGCCGCTTTGTTTTTATGAAGTGCAATACGTTTAACCTTGAGCGTTATTCAGACTTTTGATTTGAGACATGTTACACAAATTACCAGTCGGACACAATGCTCTCCTTGGCTTTGTAATCTAAAAGAAATACAAATTAGCATTTGTTAATTAGACATCATAGTAAGAATTAAAATTTAATAAAGGTATTCGATACATTTTACTAATAAATATTTAATATACGACATCATCCCATTTAAACAACTGGTCAAAAAATAAATAAAATGTCTTTTTCTTCAAATTCTGTTCAAGAAAATGTGTTGCTTCTTCGCAATTTTAATATATTAATTTAATTTGAGAATACTGTACGCTTCAACAGACCTAGTTTACATCTTACCGACATCTCATGAATTAAAAATATAAAAAGTACAATGGACAAGAATTCATATTCGTAACTCGGGGGGGGGGCATCCAGTAGTGTTAGTTAAATGGCTCTGAGCATCGATTTGTAACGGGAGAGGCCTTAAAAGCTATGAAAACTACACAGCAACAATTTTACCCTCAATGAAGTTTATAAAATGAGACACCTGCCCCTGGATAAAACAGTTACAGAAACGCGCCAGCAGTAAACAGTTTTCGGTTCTGCTTTAATAATCGGGCATTTCGTTCATGTATCGTTAGCGAAAACCATCATTTTATTGTTTATTATTTGTTTTTTTTAATACATAAAAATAATGTGACAGACCTTTGTATGCAACACACTGTATTCACAAAATAATTTCAAGTCAATGCCTTGTTTACAATGAATATTACGTTAAATAAATGGTGTTTTATTTGAAATGTTTTGTAATTTCTGAGAAATGTACGACAACACAATGAATATGGCGGATTTTGATTTCAGGTGAGACTTTTGTTTAAAGAAAAGCATATCAATGAATAATTTTGGGTTAATCTTATAGCACCATGCATAGTCAACAGTCGACCTTTGTACAATTTAATTCAAATTACATTCGATATATATATTCTTTCACCAAATTCGTATATTTTCCCATGCATTACGTTAGTGATAGTGGTAAAATAAAAATGTTTGTGTTTTGTAATGCTCAACACCGCTATTCCTGATCTATCGTGCTGTTGCAAAGGTTTGCAAGGGTATTGATTTATGACGGTAACTGAAGGAATATTGACTTAGATGAACCCCACCGCCCCATTTAGTGTCGGTAGTGGTTCTTGCCATTACGAAACGTCAGTTTAATAACACCTTGCTTTGCCCATGTTTAAAACAAGCTCGTGTAACCTACGTGTATTTTTTTCTTTACTTTCCGCATTGTCGTAGCTGTTCTCATTGTCTGACCCTTTTCTGAAAATTCTGCGGGCGATAGACCAATTTCGTCTTACAGGGGATCTTGAAAATACCGAAAAAAGGTCTTCACTTTTATATAGAGGTAAAGATGTTGGCTATCGGGACGGGCCTAAATTAAGCTTGCTGCTCCAAATAGAAACTGCCTGCTGAAAACCTAGGGGGCTTTGAATTTTGACTTTGTTGTCCTTTAATATACTGTGGGATACCCATTTCCCTTGCTAAGATATAGGATTAGGGGTGTTTCCAGTGAAAGAGGAGTTAAGTCGGGATAGTGTGAACCGTCCCACCCCTGCAATGGGCTAAAGCAGAATTACAGCTTGTAAGATCGGGGTACCGCCGTCACCCAGGAGACGGCTCTACTTGGGTGTTCCGGGCCCCGGGAAATTTAAGCAAACTAGTCGGTGGAAGGCACACTACCTTCCTTATAAATAGCGATATGTGTTTTGGACCTGAGAGAACTTAAAGCGAAATAAAATTTGACACGAGCGGCTAAAGCCAGGTATTTTCTGGGTAAAGCAGACGACTTAATGTGCCAGTTGTAAGAGGGTTTTCATCGAGCGATTTAGGTGCGCTAACGACGCGAGCGTGTTATGACGGCTCAAGCGAGTATCAGTGACCCTTCATCGTCATTATGTTTTAATTACGTATCCCGGTTTTCAAGAAATTTCTAAAATTTCCTTTACGTTGTTACACACCATGGCGATCTGCGCACTGCACTCAAAAATATCCCACTTCTGTTTCTGTAAGTAAAACCTTATTCTTTGGGAAATATGCAAATTCGCACGACTGGTAAGAAATGTAATTAAATCGGGTTACCAAAGTAAAAGGATCAACAAGCTGCCTTATGGAGCATCGCTGATCTTGTTGCTATAACAACAGAATACGGGTCCCTGTGATGTAGTACCACAGCATTTTGCAAAGGCATTTCAGTCTCCTCTGACATTTCAAAACCCTTTTTGTGTCTGCCTGAGTGTGTGTGTGCGTGTGTTTGTCTGTCTGTGAAAGAAGCTCAACCAAAATCTTCCTTCTGGAATCTTTGGGCCTACGTGTCAATTTCTAGATGCTCCGTGCTGTATGAGAATTCGTTTCCTATTTTAATCAGTTAAGGTACAACTTAGCTGAACGGCTTGAAAAGGGACATTTGATACAAAAATTTGCATTTCAGAGTAACTGAGAAGGCTTGATGTACAATTAAGAAATTTATATCAAAGTAGCTACACCTCTGAAAGTTAAATTATTCTCTGGTATGTGCTGTCATTTCTTTATCAAAGAATTCCGAACAAGAAGCAGTTCCGCTTTGAACCTAACTATCAAAAGGCCTTTCCCATTTAACGCCCACTAGAGTCTGCTTGACTGGGGTTATCGCCCCATCAAAAGATCTGAAATGAAGTACGTGGGTATACACTCGTTTAATGACGAGTAATGGACAAATCTGAGGGCTTGCAATTACTTCTGGAAATGGAGAGAATTAATTATTTAAAAACGATTAGCCTTTTGATGCCATGCCATAGATTCCATTATGCGGTTAAAGAATAGGCTAGTCGAGTAATGGTATGAAAGAAAACTAATAATAATAATAATAATAATAATAATAATAATAATAATAATAAATTTATTGACTCCGTTTGCATTCAACAAAGCCTTGTGCATTATTATGCAGTATTTATTTATTTTTTGCAAAATACATAAGCGTCACTCGGCGCTAACATTATTGCATTAATAAAAAAGGAAACATTTTTTATCAAATCATATACAAATAAGGAGATCACAACTGAGCATAAACATATGAATACCGCTGGGCGCAAGCATAATTCACGTCGGCATTTAAAAATGTATAGCGTATGTGTTTATTGGAGTTATTGTTGCAGTTGAATAAACACCCTAGGAATTACCCGAGCGCATTAAGTGATATTTTAATGATTAAATTTGAATTTGTTTCGAATCAGCTAATTAACAATGGGCCTGTACGTTTTTTGTTTAATTTAAATTCGAAATGTACGCATCGCTTACATCGGCGTTTCAGTGAAAAGGCGTAAATAGTGTCTAAGTCAGAGCCGCCGGCTTTGCGATTTGAAGGTAAGGACTCACGTTGCTGATTTAGACGTTTAAACATGTAAAATATATAAATTAGATTAAATTCTTGTGATAAGGAATTAGATCAAATTAATCGACGCTGTTAAATTAACGTTAAAACAATTTAATATTAACAAAAATATGAATAACTGAGATAAATAAGAGTAATGATGGATAACAACATTCTGTGTTGACCGACTGTTACATTTTATATTACTTTAGTTTTTAGGGTTAGTTATAATTTTTTTTATTTATTTGCCACGTTGAAAAATGTATCATTCTTTCTGGTTTTAATGAAGATGCGTTTGTTTTTCTTAATACGAACCAGTAAGTTATATTGGGGGTTTATTAATAACAATAAAAAGAAGCCAATACATTTTTAAAAGTATCCAAGAAATGATCATTTTTCCACCCTAAAACTAGATCAATGGCAATAATCTTAACAGCATAAAATTAATGCGATCTGCCTAGAGTTATCCAACACGAAAATGCTACTGAAAACGTTTCATTATGATTGTACTAATATGTGACTGTTTAGGCCTATTTTATCGGGATAATAACTCGTTCACTTAAGAATTTCACCCTGAGCAAAAGCCGACTCCTTGTGGTTTTGTATTACTTGATACTGAAAGCATGGTTATCGCCGCAGCTCGTTTGTTACACAGAGAAAGGCCCCCCGGTCGAGCGCGCTCTCTTGACAACATCAGGACTATCAATCAGTTGGCGCGGAGCTCCCTGACACACAAACCACAAGAGTCTGAAACCAAGAGAACAGCCGCTAACACACTCCCGTCTGCCTTAGGTTGCCTGATCAGCAGCTTCAAACCCTCATCCCCATTAAAACCAATTAAGCTTAAGGACCAGCCTCGAGATGTCTATATATTTAAGCAAATATTAAAAACGTACAACCCCGGAGGGAAACGTGACCCGTATATTCATAGCTTCCGACTGAATATTAAACAAAAAATAATATACAAATTCGCGAGTTCCTACCTGATTCAGCTGCTGCCATTGATAAATGGAAAGCGAGAAGAGGCCAGTTCTAGACCTTCGGCAGCTTACCTCACTGCAAAGGACTGGAAGCATCACGGCATTTATTTGAGCTCAAACTCTGTCCGTGTTGACTTTAGCACAAAGCAAAGATTTCACTGCCCTGCTAGTTTAAAAAAATGATTATTTTACAGAGATATCGATCAGTGCGCTATAAAAATTCAGCTTAGCATTATGTCTAAAATGAAGAGAACGAAATTTAACGTCTGAGTAAATTTGCTGACATATGACGTCTTCCTATTCAAAGTTTACACTACTCAAATTTGGTCGTACCTGTACACATCCTATATCCCTTTATGTTGCCATTTGATTGTTTACTGGCTCTGTTTATTCGCAGGTCAGGAGTGTTTAAAAGAAGATTTGTGCGCGGGAATGGGAGCATAAATGTACACTTAAAACGCCAAGAGAGACTTAATACACAGCATCGAGTGGAAACGTGTTACCTCGGACTGCGGCGCTAGTCCGGGCACAGACTCACAGCTTATTCTTACCAATATAAAAGGGACAAACTTCTCTCTGGTAATCAGGGTGACACCCCGAGATTATGATTTATTCGCGGGAGAACTGCATCTTATCAGTTAGGGTCATTGGCGTGGGAGCCGCTAAGTAGTTTAAAAGTACGCCCCTGACAATGGCTTAGCGATACAGAACACAACAGGTTAGAACATCACATTCAACTCCCATTGTTCGCAAAGCTGCCCCATTTTCTACATCTATTCTCCAACTCCTCGGGAGGCTTTTATGTGATAATGAAACAAATTTCATCCTTAGACGGCAACTTGTGTGTCCTCCCGCAGGGGGGAAACAGCGAGAAACGGCGAGTCTGAGAAAGAGGGGCGAGATTTCAGCCGGAGTCTTGCATTCTGCGAACAATGAGGAATTTAAGGGGGATTTCAGCGATGCCATTTAGGGTTCACTTCGGCGTATTTTAAAGCGAGGGTAACATGTGAGAAATTAGATGACTCATCTGAATGCGGAATATTAATATAAACAAATTATCCATAATAGGACAATTTCCTTGTAACCGTAATTGCTGTTATTATGCCTAAATATAAAACAAGCACAGGTTATATGAAGATTGGGTCCAACCCAGACAATAATTAATATATAGACTTCCGCGTGGCAGTAATACTGGATGGTGTCGTTTGTTCTGAATTGCTCACTGAAATAATAAATGTGTTATGCGGGGTATATGGAAGCCTACATATAGCCTATATTAAATACGCGCTATAGAACATTAAATTATATTGATTGCAAAGTTGAACGAATTAGCTTCAATAAATGCATATGCCCAATGCTGTCAGTGAAAACTGTTCTCATCGTCGAATATGTTTTTGATTAAAATACATTATTGCATTTTATTCGGCTGAAGCTACAACATTGTTCTTGACACAGAGATTATCACTGTGATAAGAACATAGTTTGAAATAGTATGGGAAATTAAAAAGTAGGGAACCTTGACAATTAGTATTCGAGTCATTATACAGGCAGACTTTTCACATGAAATTATATTTCTTGTTTAGGTTATATGGATATGCATGTACGTTATCATCCTTCCCGAGATTCATTGTAGCGGCACCGTTGTGCTCGTGACGTTTTGCATTAGTTCTTGAATTGTTGCTGAGAATGTCGGGAAATACCAGATGAAAATTATAAATGATATGTACAAATAGTACTTCCACCTCCTTGCCTTTTTCATTAATTTGACTACCGCATACAAACGTTAAAAACCTCAGCGTTTGACTAAATTCGTTGCATGCTTTCTTTAATGAAGAAACTTGGAACTAAACAACGACTAAAATATTTTGACCATGTAACTGCAAAATGTAAACATGCTTTTCAACGTGTAATTATATATAATATCGATCTTATAGGCTGCGAAATCACAAGTCAGTTGAGTGATTCCTTATTATTATTATTATTATTATTATTATTATTATTATCTGTATTTATTATATTTTATTATTGTCATCGTTGTTGTTGTTGGCACGGCATGTGTATGTTTTATAATCTGAAATTTTTATTTTGGATGCAAGGTAACGATTTGTCTGGTCAAATGACATTCATCTTACCTTAAGCCGTCTAATTCGTGGTCTCCGAGGAATGTTTAAATGTAGTCTGCTATAAATTAAAATACCTACCGAAATCTACATATATTCTTATACCCTATAGACCATCGCTTGCAAAAATATTGCAGAACAACAACAGATTATATATGATATCTTAACACCTCCGTCCTTGTTATGTTTTATTTAACACAGGCAACACCTTTGCATCTTAACAATTCAAATGAAAAACTCTTGGGACTGTGTTCAGAAAAAACAATAACACTTTAATATAGATTTTATCCTTGTTTCAACTACAAGAATACACATTTACAAGTCATAAATAAAGAATACACAAACATCTGAAGAAGTCCAGGTTTCCCAAATCACGTCTTAAGGTCCATCAGCAAATCCGGTATCCTCGTCCTACTTTACAATAAGTGATTTTTGGTCCGTATTAAAAGGCGAGATATGGGATGAAAACGGATATTGTCACATCTTAACAACCTTTCACAAAAGAATTACTAAACAAACTCGACAACTAAACCCTCCGGAAACATTAAAAAATATTTGGAATGCATGTGCACAAATTATCATTTTACAAATTTACAAATAACCTATCAAATGTCCGTCTGTGAATATTTAAGAGGAGTTCATGATTGGTCTGGAATACACACCTTGATAGTAAGACGTGTCATTGGGTATTGACGATGAATCTAAGCCCGCTTTGTTTGCCATTGAGCCCATGGACAGTGCCCCTGGCATAGGAGAACCGTACCCGGAATAATGCATCGCCTGCTCGTAAGTCTTTAAGTCCATTTTGTGATGCTGCTGTTCTGAAGACATTAAATTGTTGATAGAGAACGGGTGGTTAAAAGAAAAGTGGTGTTCCGGTTTTAGATGCGCTTCATGCGCGAGGACCGAGTGGTGCTGAGACATGAGATGCTGAGCCTGAGAGTTCGGCGACGCCGCATGATCGGGACTCAGGGACTGGCTGGATTTCATGTCTGACATAGACCTTTTCTGCTCGTTTGAGGGTGAACTGGAGTGCGGGGACTCGTTGCCGTTGCAGCTTTCGGAGCTACTGTTAGATCCGCCTTCCGAGGTTTTTCTGCCGGACTCTTTGCAAAGCTTTTTGTCGCATTTGAAGCGCTTTTGCCGCCTCAGGTAGCAGCCGTTTTCAAACATGTTTCCCGAGTCGGGATGAAGGGTCCAGAAAGAGCCTTTGCCAGGCTTATCCGGGGATCGAGGAACTTTAAGAAAACAATCATTGAAAGATAATGAATGACGAATAGAATTCTGCCAGCGCTGCTGGTTCTGACGGTAAAATGGGAAAAGGTCCATGATCCATTGGTAGATCTCGCTTAATGTAAGCATTTTATTAGGCGACTGCTGGATAGCCATGGTGATCAGAGAGATGTAAGAATACGGCGGCTTGGCGTGGGTGTAACTTCGCCGGTACGTCTTCGGGTCCCGGGATCTGTTTATGTTAGACTGTCCATACATGGGGCTCATCGCGTTCATGTTGGTGTAAGACGTCAAGGCGTTCATGGACGGCGGCGGCGCCGTCATTGGGCTCATATTCGGGCTGAGCGCCGCGCTCATACCTGCCATGCCCGTTCCCATGCCGTTCATGGCCCCGGCGCTCGGCGACATTCCCGTCATAGAAGGGCTCATGCCGGTGTTTACGTAAGACATGTTCATGCTATTAGCTGTCATGTTAGTCGAAGTGCTCATTCCTGACATGCTCATGTAAGTGTTCATGGAATTCATTCCCAGTCCCGTGTTCATGTTGCCAACAGAGGTGTAACACTGAGAGGAGAGATAAAACGCAAAGTTACGAACTTACTATATTTCAGTTGCATTTCCACAAAATATGCAAGCAATGTTAATTCCTATAATAGTCAAAGTTAATTACTGTTAATAGTCAAAAGTACAATTTCAGCAAAGTAAGTCGTAATGCATTTGTAATGTGTAGTTGTAATGCATTTGTATGTAAATGATTACTTGCTGTTCTAAACCGTTTAATATACATAATTTTATATATGCACAATATAAAAGCAAGATTTTAAATGGTGTTTAAATGGTACTAAATTATTTTTAGATTGATAAATATAAATAAAAATACACAATTTAGTACTGTATTGCGTATCATGAAAACAGAAGTTAAATGCAGCTGACGCGTGTGGTCACGAAAGTAAATATGTCCCACATTAGAACGAGAGTTTGTTTACTGTTATTAATAATAATGTATACAAAAAGAATCACACTTGGAAAAAAAAAAAACATTCCCCAATACGCCAAACCAAGTTTGTTAGGATAGTGCGGCGTAGAGATTGGGGAGGATTTGGAGGTGCCTCAAGTCAATATTTGATCACAAAGTTAATATTATCTCAGGGCTAATATTGAGTTGTATAAAATGGGATCGGCTTTAGACGAAAAATATATATATAAGCTACCAACCTCGGGCTCCCCGTAATAGCTGCTCCAGTCTGTATGTTCGTGTCCTTCCATTTTAACAGCACCAAGCATCGTGGAAGTTCCTAACACTTTTCCCCCAATGGCTCTCCTGCAGCAGGCTGCTTGAAAGATCTTTAAAACTCGGTATCACACAGCAGGATGGCCAGGTCGCTGGTCTGCACTCTAGTCTGTGACAGGCGCATGTGTGTCTTCGCTGTCGGCGGTGCCCACAGGCGCGTAGCAGCGCCTGATGATGTCTGCAGCTGAAATGACGTTAGATCCTGGCTGTTAACGCGGTGATATAGCGCTGTGCGGCAGGCGAGCCTCCAATCCTGTCTTCTTCGTTGCCCTATTTGAATAATCTGCTCACACCTAGGCGCGAGGCTCTTGGGTTTGCCCCCCATTGTACACCTGCGCTAACTAAAAAAAAGAACAGCCCCAATCTGAAAAGATTCATTATAAGGTAATCTCATTGTTTTTCCTGCTTGAAAAAGGAGAAGGAATTTAAACTGTTGTTCCAAGGGACGTGTTTTTTATCATGCGCAACATTTGTATTGGTCGGGAATTTAAGAAGCGCGTTTATATAGCTTTTTTGTACTTTGCAACGAGGAGTGTGGTCTGTTTTGTAACATTTTATGTTATCCGAACAGCCCCACGCTTGAAATGGCCTCATTCGCCATTGCGTTTCCTAACGTTCATTTTTTTTGTTGCATAATTTCGATCGAAAGCATGGGTATCGTTATGGAAATTATTGCATGATATCCCTTTTTAGTGAAAGTCTCTATACAAGCCAAGGAAATGTTGTCCAGTGTATCTTCTATTCTTGTACTAGCTGATTGAAGATGTTAAGATTCATGGTGTATTATCTTTGTTCTGTTTATTGCAATTGTTAGGCGATTTGTGCTTAGTTAGGATGCTTGCGGAACTAGTTAATCAGAGAGTGTACATGCAAGGTTACCTTCTACCTCGGCCCGCTGGTATCTCCAGCGTTTCGAAACAAAGCAAATATTGAGTGATGAAACTAAGAAAATGACCCCCCCGGACAAACCAAATATCCGAGGACAAAAGTCGTGAGGTTAATTTTGTGTATGATCCACAATAACACAGAATCTAATTATCTAATAAAGCGTCCTTTGTGTATCTGGAACTTCTGATGAGGCCAATTAACCCCTTTCTCTCTCACACACAGACACACAAATACATATTATATACAAATATATATTTTTCACAGTGCATACTAAATTCATATACATATACACACACACACACATACACACACACTATACTATATTATATTTTATATATATATATATACACACACACATACATACATACATACAGATATTTAACTGGTGGATTCCAACAGTTCACTGACTCGCCCGGGTAACTGGATAGAAATCAGTTAAATTTCAAAAAATATATTAAACTAATTTGTTATTTAATACTTAATGTATAATGTAGTGTATGTACCTTTTCACAAGTATTTTTAAATGAAAAGACGATACTTTATCTTACGAGATGCTTGAACGATGGAGATGTGGGATAAAATAATATCTGAATAAATGTACAAATGAAGGTATTTTTGTAATGGGCCGCAATATATTGCTATTATATATGAATCAATATCTATTGAATGTAGATGAACATAATATATAAACAACAAAAAGAGAATATAAATATTACTGCTGTTATAATTATAAATAAACGAAAATAACATAAACACTCGCTGAGTGATAATTATTGAAATAATATTAATGATTTACTATTAAGATTTAGAGCGCCCTCTCATGGAAGCAACTCCAGCAGCGCCTTCCCTGAGCGCGGCTGCGCTTGAAGGTTCGTTTGCCAATACAGTCGAAATGAATTACGAGCGGGGGTCGCATTCCCGTCGCTGAACGCATGGCAGTCAAACCAGCAACCTCATTCTACTGCCTAGACAACGGAAAAGCTGTCTTTTCCCAAAATTAAAACCATAGACGAGCCTCAAGAACAAGAATTAAATGTAAGAATATCAAGCAGAAAATCTTAGACTTAGAGAGGTTTGCAGCGATGATATATGTTTCCGTACTTCTTATAAGTACAATTACTTGGATAAGAAAAACACCAAGCAAGGACGTAGATTTGGGTTTGGACAGTGGGGATGTGTCCCGACCAATAGCATGGGAGTATGGGAGTACTGCATCTGCTTGGGGGGGGGGGCCGGGCTCTTGTAGGCTGACTTGGTCCCTACTAATACATACGCTCTTGATTCCAAGGACCCCTAAGTACGTGACAGGGGCCCCAAAGAATTTGGAATATAATTGGATTGATCTGGGTTGGGGGGCCCCAATATGACATGCTGTCATGCACCCCTGCTACTCAGGAGCCAGAGTCATACTGATCATTCACATGTCCTGTTTGTCCGTGATGGGAAAAAAAAAAAGTTTACATTAAATATAACAAGTTCACTTTACACTGCAATCAAAATTCCAATTATGGGATGTGAGGCTGGCTTTGTTATTTTGGACCCATTCGTTTCCAGGCAGAGCCAATGTACGGGATCTAGGATTTGAACATTGCGTTCCATCCAAGAGAGTCACGGAATCTACCAGGGGTACTGACATCTTATACGTCACACAAGACTTGCTGAAAAACTAGTGGAGACATGGTGAAACAAAAGACAACAATAGACAGATGCCTGTTACTCTGACCAGCTACATGCATTTTTTTTCCCCTCTACCAGGTAATCCATGTCGCCGAACACCTTTTCACAGCACATATTAAAACTGAAGCATTTCAAGCCCTACATTTGATGGAAGGGACTTCACACGCACTTTCCATGACCCCACACATTTTAAATTGCCATTCTGTCACCAGCAGACCCCCCTTAGACAAACACCCCTCTGTCAGTGTTCGTGGTGGGACACAACTGGCCCACGATCTGATACGAAGAACCGTTATCGACGGCCACCCTTATCAAATCCCATCTTGGGCGAGGACCGATCTTGGCACGTGTAATAAGACGCCAAACTCTGAATGGTTTTCAATTCATCTGAAAAACGTTCATTGATATTCTGTGTGGATAACACAGCAGGACTGTACATGCAGGGTACGAACTGCAGGAGGGGATGATTTAGATAAAAGTGAACCATTACTAGATGCTGGCGTTCATCAATCTTGCAGCTTTGTATGCCGGTTTGAAGGTCAGCATGATTGTCAAAAAAATCCTTTGTCATACAAAGTAACACTTCCCATCAGTGTTTAAAACCTGAAGTCTTAGATTACAAGCTGGACCAAAGGCTTGTATGTGGGTATAACATCACTATAAAAACTTCATGATCAGTATAATTAAAACAAAATGTTAAGGCAGTTATTTTGCTGTAAACCATCAGTGTTCATGAGCAGCCATGCTTCTCTCATAACTACACACTCCAGCCCACCCTGGCCGCATGTCACAGTGAGGTAGGCATTTTCTGAGATCCGCAGGTACCGCAATGTCCACATTCAACACAAAACCTTTGGAGAAAAACAAAATAAATGGCATTGTAACTTAGTAGACAAGTTGCATAGATTATCAAACTTGCAGGGCAAACATTTTTCCTCTGTGAAAGTATGTAAATGTGGATAAAACGCAAATATTTCTTTACAACAGACGTCGCATTCCTGGGCTTGAGACACACTGGATGGGAAATTCTGGGAGTATGCTTGTCAAGTGAATTCCGCTCTGCCTTTATCTATGCGCAGGGGTTATGGCAGAAACCAAGCCTCTAGGCCTGGTGTGATGTGGTGATGGCACATATGTGCCAATTAGCATGGAAGATGCTAAGATCTATGTTGACTGCAACCATCTCCCTGTACAGGAAATCCATAACATGTTAGCTGAAGAAGCATCAGTGTAGGATTCTGGATTCTGCCACAGCCAACACGCTCTCCCTCAGCGGAGGAAAGGGGACAGTGTTTCATAAGGCTCGGATTTTTCAGTTAGGGGACCGTGATTTCATTATTGTTCACTTCCACAGCCTCAGGGACAAAACGCAGCAGGACCGGTCCACAACCAGGTCTTCCCCCTAATTAAGTGGTGCTTCAGTAATTTGAGAGATTTTTGCATGAAGGTGGTTTGGACTGAACTTCAAACAACAAGGGATGCCACCTAAATGAATGGTACTGTTTGGTGCGCCAAGAATTTATGTAAGCAAAGCTGACCGGCAGGTTGTCTGCTCACCACACACACACACACACACACACACACACACACAAATTTGTATTATGCTCATTAAGAGGACGTTTACTCTAAAGATGTTCCCGTAAATATAGCAAAACCAATACACAAATACACTTTGATATGTCCCCATTTACCCTTTTCCCAAATAAACCCACAAGATGTATAACCTAAGGTTTCAGTTTCTTCCCTCCCTGATCCTGTAACAGCGGACTGTGACTTGCTTGAAGGGCCATGGCCGCAAAGCACCTCCGACGGAAACCACCGCTTGCACGACACGGCGGTCTGCTTGCCAAAATGCCAGGGGGTCGCCGAGGATTTGAGCGTGGGAGCCTGCCTGGCTCTTACGCCGAGGACACTGATGCGCACAAAACCCTCAAATCTACGCTACCCGGTTATTCCCAGTCAGTTGGTGCCAGGTGTGACAGCAGAACGAAAGATCAGATCTCTGACTTGCTGCTAGCGAGGACGACTATGGGATCTAACGCTCCGACAGATGATTGGAGTCCGTGGTGGAAGCTGCACCTACACGCTCCACTTTCATAGCAGGATTTCCTCACAGTGCTTCTTCTGAACGACCTTAGATATTTGCCCAAGTCTTTCTTTTTTTTTTTTGCCCCACTTTCTCCACCCATCCCTTCCTTAAGAAATTTCAGGGCAATAGGTTAAGCTTGCAATTCGTCAAGGCGAAATTAATAGCAAGGACGTCTTTCTTCAGAAATCTGTGGAAGCAGCGTTTGGCTGCCAACCGCCTGTGGTGACGGCAAACATTCCCGAGCAGGGCCGAGGTTTGGGCTTGCCGTTATCCCGCACAGCTGTGACAACGCTTGTTGGCTGCAGGTCTGTGGCCCGTTGCGATGTGTTTACCTGGAAATGAATCTGAAAGGCGGTGAGACTGGGAAGGCACACAAGACCCGGGCAAAGAAACACGGGGGCGGCCATCGCGTGGGGAGGGGGGTGGGTCTCCTTCTCATTATAACCGGACTGCCCCGGACCTGGGTGCAAACATGGCTGTTAACGGCTGAGGATTTTCACAATTACGCCTCTTTTGGAGTGAAATGGAAAGACATATAGACTCAGTATCCAAGACCCCGCAATTCTTTTGTAACTCTTCTCTCTTGTCATGCAAAAAAAAAAATGCCTGACATCCACACACACACACACACACACACACACACACACAACAACAACAACAACCTAAGAAGGGAGAGATAACAGAGGTACAGAGGTACAATGGACCCACCTCAGAGAGGACGGACACTAATGGGAATCGGATTTATTTAGCGGCAGGACTGCAGGAGCGCAAACAGATTGTAACCTGGATCCCTCACACCTGCAAGTGAGAAACCATCTTCCCGCCACAGCCGACTGGGTGGTTCTCCCTCCTCATGAACCAAACACAATGCCGATACACACCCTAACTTCAGAAATTAACCAGCTGTACCCTGCAAACCGCCAAAATCATTACTGAGAAAGTGGCAGCTATTTCTGTATTTTCCTTTAATTATTCAAAGGGGGAAATGTTCCATTTATCTATTGGAATTAATTAGTCGACGCTTCTTTATTCACACTGGTGCTAAAACCAATTAACCAGAGGCATGAGGGTTGGTTTGTTGATTGCGTGGATTGGGATCCCACAGGACCTCCATCCCAGGCACATGCCACTGGACCTGAGGCCTGTACTACGAAGCGGGGTTACTGGCTTATCGGGGTGACTTGTCGGATTTAAGGTACCACAGTTTAAATGGACTTCATATTCGTTCTCTTACATTTTGCCCGGACTACCTTAAATCCGACAAGTTACCCAGATAAGCCAGTAACCCCGCTTCGTAGTACAGGCCTCAGGTCTCCAAAAAGTACCCAGATAACAGAACCACTTCAGAAGCACACATTTCCCCCCAAAAAATCACATGGTTAACTGTCTCTTTGTCCACGTCTTAATGTCCATGTTTTAAAATATCATGTGTATATTACCTGTCTTAGTATTTTATTTTGTTTATTGATTCTCATTTGCACTGTGACCAAGAAGAATGATATTGCACCGCAGTGTACGACTCCACGCATCACGCATCTGAAGGCGACAGTACGAGGTACTTTGACATGTCAGAAATAGCCTGGTTAGACTTCTGAGGGCTGTGAGGTTTCAAGGGGCTTCTGAAGGTTTGACATTTTAATGTCAGACTGTCTGGGAGCCAGCTGCACTCAAGACATATATTAAAAAGAAAGCAAATATGTGAAAGAAAACTGAGAAAATGGATAGTGTTACTAAACATGCCATTACAGTACATTGAATGTGGATCTGGATATTTTCTATTAATCAATGACTTGCTTTGGTTTAAAAGTAGTTTGACAATATGCCGGTAACAAATCAGCTGACACATTCATTAGGGGTGATTCTGAGTTTTTTGCCACTTAACTGTGGTCTCTGTTCTCTGTATGTCAGTGACATAGACCCATCTTTAAGGCTCTGTCCACCCCCCCCCCAATTCTCCAGTCCACTTTCATTGATGGAAAAATAAATTACCTAAAAAAAAAAAAAAAAAGAGAGAGAGAGAGTTGGGGGTGTGTGCGGAAGGAGCGGGAATAAAAGCACAGGAGGGACCTTCGTATCTGCGCGGCATTCATTTCCTTCCTGTGTCTCCTGAATGGCATCCATATGTAGATGGCCAATTTGTCCTGTTTGCAGAGGGACAGTGTGGTGAGCAGGGTGGGGCAGCAGTGGGGCTGGAGGGGGCAAATTAGCGAGCTTAAAACATGAGGTACGCGCCGGCCCAGGACTGGCGACAAAGCTCCCTACCAGCACGACACCATGAGTGTCCAGTGTGTGTTTGCTTATCCGAGAACACCCTCAGCGGAGTCTTAGGGGGGCTATAAATTTGGCCTTTACGGGTCCTGACAGCTAACAGGCTAACCGCAATGGAGGCCAACGACTCGGCCACTCAACAGATTAGCACCTCATCAGCCTCCCGCGGCTTCGGACTAACAGGGCCTGCCTCCCCCACATGCACATAAAACACAGTTGGCCATCGCCGGTAAACAGTCGGCACGGCAGGGGGGTCCGTGCTGGCTTCCTTGATTCCCCCCCCCCCCTTTTTCTAGCAGTACAGCTGCACCAGGCTCCCGTAGGGGCACCCCCACCCCTGGCTGGAGAGACGTGTGTTTCAGGTGAGCAAATATTACCACTTGCCTGAGAATTCAATGGCCATCTCTTTTGTTGCGGGGGGGGATCAGCGTATTCTGCACGGCTACAGGAAGCTCATGCTGCCCTTGCAGCTTCACGCCCCCCCCCCCCTCCCCAGCTGTGTGACTTCACAGGGCATAGTGGGGGTCATGAAACTGAACATGAGGTTGCCCGCTCCACTGTGGGGTACTGTTTCTGGGGAGTGGCTGGGAAGATTCGATGTCTTGAAGCCGAGAAGGAATTGCATATTGGAGGTTTATATTATGATACTATTTTATTGATCCCCGTGGGAATCTCTCTTTTCATTTGACACACATGTAGGTGACAGCGAGCTTGGCGGTGAAGGGCAGCCAGCTACAGCGGCCCCCATGGAGCTGGGGGGCTAAAGGCCTTGCTCAAGGGCCCACAGACATGTGACTATTTTGTCAAAGCCAGGCTCAAACCTGTGACCACAGAGGCTTAAGCCTGCTGCCCACATATTCCCTGTGCCCCTCTCCCCCACCTCCATCTGAAAGGGGAGGGCACAGATAATTTGAAAAAGGGTGTTTTCTGATGGATTCCTCACTCACCTATTACTTTTATATTAGCTCATATCAAGGAATGGCAAATGGGCGGGTGATTAGCCTCGTTAGCAATCTGGGTACGAGCACCCCCCCGCCCAATACACAAAATAAGGCATCATTTGGCTCAATGCAGATACTTCTCACCTGAGCCTTAATGAAGGAATAACAAAAGAGAAAAAATAAATATCTATCATAATGATGCACATTAGCCAGCAGTGAGTCCAGGGAGGTAGAGGGAAGGATCCGAAAAAACAAAACACGAAGCCTGAGCAAAGACTGGAAGACACATCTGAATACAACACGAGTGTATTAGAAAGACGGCTGGGAGCTCAAAATCTTATCACTTGTGCGTGTGGAGTTCGCATATTGTGTAGACTGGCTCTGCTATGGATGGGCATGGCGAAGGGAAGAGACGATTCACGTCGCAGCTTCAACACACAAGGGACTTTATTAAACACAAAAAACCACAAGAAACAAAAGGACCACGAAGGGTCAAAACAAAGCAGGTAAATCCCAAAAACTAAGGAAGGGAGCAACACAGGAACAACCATAGCAGAACAGCAACAAACACTGGGCAAGAACAGCTACACACACACACGATGAGCGACTGAGAAACAAAGGCGAGTGCAGGCACATATAGGGTGAATCTCAATACCAAGAATGCAAAGACTGTACTTGTGGTCTTGGGAAGACCGGTCTTGCTAACTTGCCCCCCAAAAATAAACTTGGGACACAATAAATCATGGGATTGGTCTCGTTCAGCAAGGATGCGACCGATATATCCTCGATATTTGGGGATATTTACTGCCCTTTGTACATGTGTTCTGTGGGAACAACAAGGCACAGGTGAGGGTCATAATCACAAAGGACTCAAACAATAGGAAAGGGCTGACCAGCGACACCTGCTGGCCAGGGAAGGACTGGTCCTAGTGCTCCCAATCCAAAGACGTGCAGTTTGGTTAATTGGTGGCTTTATATTTGGCCATAGTGTGTGAGTGGGTATGGGGATCCACATGTACCCTAGAATGGAGTGGCATCCCATCCAGGGTGTTCCCCAGCCTTGTGCCTGATGCTGCCTGGAATATGCTACAGGGACCTCTCCCCACCCTCATAAACCTGACCAAGATAAGTGGCTGGAAATGGATCGATGCATGGATGGACAGTCATATACTGTTTACAAGTCTACTTATACAATTTCTACATTTCTACACATTGATTTGCCTAGGTGTCTTAATTCCTAATTTAGGGTTGGGAATTAGTATTACCAGTAGTTGTCCAAATATTGGTAAGCTGGGTTTTGTCGTCATCTAGAGCTTCTAAAAATGCTCTTCATTAAATCTGAGTGACTGGCAGGTGAAAATTGACGCACTGCTGCTTCCTGTGGGCAGTGAGCCAAGAATGAGTAGGTGGTGAAAATGAAATACTATGTAACAGCACCACCCCACAGCAGAACCATCAGTGCCTTTCTGGATCATGGACCTTTAGCACAGGAAGCTGGAGGACAGATTAATGGCCACTAATTCGCATTATGTGTCCATCAAATCAGGGTTATGGAGAGCCAGAACACAAGCCCAGGATTTCCCGAGATGAATTGTGGAAAACCTTGATTGAATGAGAGTTCTGACTTCGGGCATGGAAACGCAGTCTCCTATGCGCAAAGGGTGGTTTCGAGGGGCCACGTTCACCAGTCTTTGGACTCTGGGTGGAAGTGCGAGTACCCAGTGAAAACAAACATCTCACAAAGCGCACAGAGACAGCGCTACAGTGCTGCGCGGCCCTACAACAGAACACCGGATTCTCACATCGGAGCCCCAGGCAGGGCGATAACCTAATGAAGCCTCTTATGAGGCTGCTGATGTGTCCACCTCCTGGTACCATCACCAGATTATACCTGGACACTGTTCACCTTACCTCGGTCCATATGTGGCCCTTGCCTTTTCCAGAAGAAGCATTTTAAATCAGTTTTTTTACTTTAAATGCTCCTTAAAAATGAGAAAACACAAAATGTAGTGCTCTGTTGAAGATTTAACCCTAAAACTGATGCTGTGACATCAAAAAGACCAGCATATGGAGTAAGGAGATACTGCAGCCTTTAAATGGATGTTACACACTGGGGTACACGACACTGATGGTCACATGGTAAGGCAGAAGTCAAAACACGTGCCTGGCAGTGCGCTGTGAGCCACCGTGGTGAAATGGAACTGACCCGCAGTTCAAGTGGTGTAATCCCCCCTCCCACAAGCCAGAAGTCCAAATTGATCCTGTTCACCCAGAGCGTTCCCGGAAACAATTTCTCACTTGTTTGTTCGGTCGGCCTTAAACATAGGAGCACCGCAGAGATCCATCACACCGAGCATGTGCCCCTGAAAGGAGGTGGGGGGGGGAAAAAAACATGGGGCGTGGCCATACAAGCCACACTGCCTGACACATGGGATCAGCGCCAAGATGGACCTGTGGTTCTGCCATGGGGATATTCGGACACATTGCCGATATTGCCCGAGCACAGAGGCACCAATGGCAGGCCTTTGTGAGAAATGCATCAGTGCCTGTCAGTTTACAGCGCTCTGCCCCGGCCGATCAGGTGCTGGACGCCATGAGTTAACTGATTCACGTTAAATATTTGTTCTGTTCGCACTTTGACCCACATCAGCTTACATACTGTATCATACAAATCGACAGGCGCTGAAACATCTGGCCATTTGGGGTCAGGTTCTATTTTTAGGGGTAAAACAGCAGTTCGCCCTTAAGTGATGAGGGACGAACAAGGTTCCTTAACAGTGGGAAATAAAAATTTAAAAATTACAGGTTTTAAACAATCGCTGACTTATTAGGCTTTGCTCAAACCTATTAAGCATTTTTCATCTTATCGTTCAAAAACAAACATTTTGACCCTTTTTTCTATTTTGTTTTTTTGAGTGGAGAAGGTAACAAAAAAAGAACGTTTTAGCGAAACAAGGATTTTACAAATAATCCGTGTGTTGTCCGGTGTTCTGTCGAGTTGAGCTACTTTGTCGAGTTAGGCTACCGTAGTGCTAATTGATAGCCCTAACCCCAACTCTAAAAACCTAATCCTAACCCTAACCCCTAAAACCTAACCCTAATCCCAAAACGGTGGAACTGCACATGCATAGAAAGGCTCGATAGCACGTCTCGATAGGTAGCTCAACTCGTCAGAACACCGGCATAAACGAAAAACGTTTTGGCCAGTACTCGTGTAAGGAATGCACTTTTAATTGCACCTCAATTGCAGTCATTTTTCTGCTCTGTATCTCCATCGGGTTATTGGTTGTATATAAAATACTGCTTGTGTATCACATTTTGCTGGCACATAATGGCACGAGGCTGGTGATTCTCAACCTTTTTTGCATCGCGACCCAACCATGCAGGCTCAGTCGCGACGCTATATCAAGTATAGGTTTAAATTGACGTCATGATCAAGCGAACAGTGCACACTGAAATTTACGCCAATCAATTCTTATGGCACAAATATGATTGGATGTGCCAGTGAATTTTAAATTAAGCACCTGTGGTTTGGCTTCTTGGATTGATTGAGTATTCAGTAGTTCTGCGCTAAGCATTTGAAGACCCAAGACCAGTTTATATTGGTTAATTCTAGGACTGGGGTAGGGAATACTGATCGTGGATCAGCATAGGAGCCTTCTGGTTTTAAAACACAATTCCAATTCTGCCTCGCGACCATTTTAGAATTTGCCGCGACCCACATGGGTTGAGGATCGCTGCACTATAAGCATAGTCTTGGGTCTAGATCCTGATTTGCACGTCAATATGTCCTTTTGTGCATGTTGAAGTGTGGTTGTGGGGGGAGCGTTATCTGTACGCTTCTCATCGGATTAGACGTTTGCGGTTTGCGAACGATTCGTACTTTTTAAACGAAATGATTGTGTCACCGCACGGATTCGTTCAGTTCATTCACTAAGGGATTCCACAGTATAGTTCGTTCACGACCGAAATATAGGCTACTCTGAAACAACTAGCAGCCTATATAATGACATATGAAGTATGTAGGAGAAATAAATCAGAATATTCAGTTATATATAATTATATATTCAAGTCACACCATTTTAAAAGTATAAAGCTTAATGCCATTTCAAACATCAAATGAACCCGCTGACGCAAATGCGAACGATTGAAAGGACTTTTGAGGCGTAGGGTGTCCCGTCTCCTTCATGCAAAAATTATTGAGGGGTTCCCAGGTCGGCAAAATTTGTCGAGTGGGACCCTGCTGCCCCGGTCGACCTTATTCCTCTCAAAGTCTCAGCACGATATTGCCCTGATGCATCCAAGGGTGACCAGCCACCCCGGGGAACGAGAAATATCTAAAGGAACACGTGACAGATGAAAATTAATGATTCTATCATATCGCTGAATGAACAATAAAGAACTGATGCACTGAAAATATTCGTGATTCCCATCTCTAGTGTAAATGATATGAGAAAGCCCCTGCTGAACTTTAATTTATCATCATGCATAAAGCGACACCTAGCGGAGGAGTGGATGGCGTTTACCGTGCACTTTTCCCCCTAACGCTCGCAAGCTAGTTCATATGCATATTTTATACACACCGCATAGTAAAATTTGTTCCTCCCCCTATTAGCAACACTTAAAACTAGAAGATATAAATTCTTCCCTGCTTTTCAAGGACTATATGGTGGCTGTAATCTAAACACGCCTTAAGATCTAGGTAGGGTCATTTATCGCGTCCGCTTTGTGACCGTAGGAGTCTTTATAGCGGAAGCGCACCAATCAGGTTCGTAATTAAGGTTTTTTTCACGTGTATTGATTTGGGATATTTTTAAGGAAGAATTGCTAAGAGATGGGGCCAGTCGCATAGAGAAAGTTATGGTCTGTGGCTTTGGGTAAAAATGAATAAAACAAACTCTTTATTTGTTAAAGATCATTTCGATAGCATTTAAGAATACTACTATAAATTTAACTAGCGCCTTGGTATCCACGGAATCTCAGAAATGCTTAATGAGCTATTGTCCAACTCGAATACAAAGAGGTGATTAAGCAGCATCATTCTAACAATGGTGTTAAATTCCTTCTTCGGCGACGCACCAGATGTTACGGCTGTGCGTTTTCCCCCTTATTCTGGAAGGGGTTGTCATTGAGAGCGGAGAAAAATAATAAGCCAGTGATGTGATTCTGTTGGAAGTGGTTCTATTAAATTTAATCCTATTTTTTGAAGTTTGGAGATGTATAGTGTTATCGTATCAAGTGCACCACACAAAGTATGTACTTTGCAGCGGCAAAACGAAGCGTTTTATGTTTTATAGGAAAGGTTTTATAGCCTACTCCAACTGAAATATGATAGAGGTATAATCCGGTGGCATTTTAGTGGCTGGTAATCGTTCCCTCTTATTTAAAGAGTATCGGTACTTCGGGGATTTAGTCCAAAAGTGAAAATCTCCTAAATAACACATTAAATCATGTGATTCCACCATGGATGGGTGTGTGAAGTTATCTGAGTTACATCAATTTGATTTTTAGGCACTATTATGATTTTTAAGGAGGTTATCATTTAATAATGAATGGCCTATTACCTTGGGGGTTCGAATCCCACCTCCGTCATCTGTGTATTCATCTGAATGGGCACTTCTTCCTTTTCTCCTTGTCGAGAGTGTCCTCCCGCAGCCTAATGCCAAATTGGCAGCTCTGAAATGACCATAGTGTCTGCCCTGTTCTGTTTGTTAGGCTGCAGCCTGCCTGAAAGACCGCGTGCAGTAGAAGAGGCCCGAGGATGCATGAGTAAAACAAGAGCAGTAGGCATGTGCAGGTTACGAATAAGTTAATCGTTACAGTTTCACAGTCCGACAGAAGAGGGTGCTGTTTCTCATTTTTTAATTTAAAAATCTCGAATATACAAAGTCCATTCATCTGAATACACACATGTGGATTGAAAAAATACCCCGATGTGGACAGAACAAACACAACAGAAGAGTAGAACTTTCTCCCCGGAGACATTCTGCTACTTTAATCAGTAGAACCCTGGACTGCTATTTGTGCCCTTCTCATGATCGTTCTTTTTAAGTAATCTTTGGTATCTCATATGTATGTCATTCATTGCCTTCATTCATTGGCTTGCGAAGACATTACAAACTTTATAATTGTGTGTCAAAACAACGCATACCAACAATGCCTATACAGTTCACAAGTTAGTGCGTGGTGGTTCTGAAGTCCCGGTCGATACTGAATGGTATGAATTAAATATGTAGTCATGTATAAATAAATAAATGTATGTTAATCGGTTTCAATAGAAATATTTGTTCAGTGAGCAAACATGGATGCAGCGCAGCATAATGCATCGTCTGATGGTGTCTCTGTGTTTTGCTGGGAAAATGGATGACCGCTGGCAGGAAGTCACGGAATACTCTAATCCAGAGGCTCCTGGGCTACTAGCGTTTGTTTTGGTGCCAACGATCACCGCAAAGTCAGCAGTGCTCCTGGGACATGAGGTCTGATGGTTCAAAACCGACACCTTCTTTACTTACCCGTCTGTGTGTGTTTTTGAGGAACCGGTGACAAGGAGCCCCACTGCTGTCGAGGAATCGAACATCAGCACAAAGTGTTTATATATATATATATATGGACAAGTTAATATTTGTCAAGGACAAACTCTTCTCCCCGGTTTTTTAAGTCACCATCTGTTGTCCATTACGTGCGTATACAAACTGTATACATTACAAACTTGTTTGATCTTGGTTTTCTGGAGAAGGTCTGAAACTTTTAATGAACTGCCAAGTCTTACATCACGAAGGCCTGCTTCAGTTCTGCTTGTAGATCTTGGCAGAAGAGCACGGTCTAAGCCACTGCTTCTCAGGTTTCATCAGGCTTTTGTCTAGTAGCTACTTAAAAGCGTTCATGTGGCCATTTTCATTATTTTAAAAGCTCTCCGTCTTAAGGCTGGCCAGCCATTTCTACGTAGACATCTTGGGCAGAGAGGTGTTGTATATTCTTGAGCGACAATCATTGGCCCTTACAAATATTCCCTCAATTAAAAAAAAAAACAAAACAGACACCTACATTCCCACAGCAGCCTCTTCAGCGATGGCTGCGTTCCGGGGGCAGACAAGAAGACGCCGTCGTGTGTCTGCCAGACCTGAAGGGGGCAGTCTGATTCATAGGGTGACTCACTCCACGGAGGATGGAGAGGGGCTGCCCTGATCACAAACTGCACCCACAATGCAGACAAACAGGCTGATCTATTAAGAGTGGGCATTTCAAAAAGAAGACGTTAAGATGTAGGCCTACTATAAATTTAACTAATTTAGATGCAGTAATTTTAACTGCCTCAGCTTGCGGGATACTCTTTAATGTGGTTTCACAGGGGATAATTTCAGAAAGAAGTTAAAAAACAGAAAAACTGAATCCTGAGTGGAATGGAGGTTCTCTTGCTCGTGTATGCATTCTGCTCTTTGGATATAATGGAATTAGGCTGCCCCTGTTTGTTCCTCGTTGCCACTTCAAAAAAAAAAAAAAACGCAATTTCTGAGGGTGGCTGGAATGATAAACGGGTCATACGGCTGACTCAGGAAGCTCGCTGCCTGTACGTGACAAATGCCACATGGGCGTGAACATTACAGAAGTGTTGCGCAACAGCAGGTCGAAGCCCACCTACAGTAAGCTGGGGAATGACGACCTCTCCCCCACAGTAAACATCACGCCTTTAGCGGAGTAGAGCACCGTAGACACCGAGTTATCTGCGGGGCCTGAGGCAAACATGGTGGTCTCTAGGACTTTCTGGAGAGCACAGAGTCTTGTCATTAACCTGAAGGCCGCAGCCAGTCCCACATGGATGTCAGGACCAGTCTCTCCTTTGCACATCGTTTAAAAAAATTTTTTTTTTGCATTCTGAAGTTTGAAAGCCAGCAGAAAACTCCCATTCAGTTCCACCACAGGGGCACTGCTAGTGATTCTGGCCCCTGTGACAGCCTATTACATTGCGCCCCCAACCCAGACCAATCCAGTCATGTTCCAATTTTTTGGACATCAGGGGCCCTTGGAATCCTAACTCTCCCCCCCCAACTTTATGGCGCCCCTGATCTCTCCCCCAACCCCACCTTAGCTCCACGTCAAAGTTTTGGGTTTTGCTGCCATCTCCCATCGCCATTATGCTGGCCCACAAACGGCGGGGGGGGGGTGGGCAAGGATGACCGCAGAGGCCCAGAGAAAGTCCCGCTCATATAAAGATGGGGAACGCCATGCTGGCTCGCAGTATAATTATTCAGTAGGATCCAGAATTGGCGTATTACTGCTGCAGTGGACTGGAACTGCCGCCCCTGCCCCCCCCCCCATCCCCCGGGCACCCTCACATCTTGAAGCTATTAGTGACACGCAAGACGTTTAACAGGCCCCTGCTCCGACCACCCTCCGGGCTCCTGGCTCGCTTGCCACCATGACAGAGCCACAATTATACGATAAAATTTCAGCGGGCTACTAGCAGCAGTGGAGAAATAAGCAGGTGTATCGCTGAGAGCCCCCGGGGGAGAAAGTGCTGAATTTAACGGGGGGGGGCATGGCACAGCACACTAACGATTATCTCAGGAGCGCCTCAAAAAAAAACATTACCTGTGTGCAAATGGCACATTCTACACCCCCGCGGAGCCCTTACAGATATGTATGTACTTGTTCCAATGCAAGTTCATCACTTAAAGTGGATGAAAAAATTCACTGTCACTGATAGCTGTGATTCTCGACCCAGTCCTTGTGGACCTCAGGACGGTCCACATTTTTGCTCCCTCCCAGCTCCCAGCACAGCTGAACCAAACAATCAAGCAATCAAGAACACCAAGTACTTGGTACAGGTGTTGGGAGCTAGGAGGGAGCGAAAATGTGAACTGGCTGGGGATCCCCGAGGACTGGGTTGAGAAACAGTACAAATGCCTTTACAAAGTGCCCTTTAATCTCACCCACAAGCACTATTGCTCAATGATGTGGGCAGATAATTGCGTGAGATGCTCAGTGACGAGAAGAACCCTGCTTCAGCTTCTGAAAAGCATGTCTTGATGTGTGGTATATTCAGGGCTCAGTGCCACATCCCCCGCCAATTAATGGAGCCCCTTCAGACATACGAGCTCCTCAACTCGGAGGATTCAGGTGTATCGGCCTGCGAGCCAGAACACATGCGCTGGCGAGGGGATCGCGAGAAGGGCACGGAAGGCCAGGGCTGGGCCACAATTAAGTTCGGGGTCTGGCCACTAGCCAACAGGTTTAATGTCGATTGAATTTCAGACAGGAAGATGGATTGAGCATAACCCAATAAGAGGCGGGGGCGGGGGGCACATGAGGACAGATGAACGTCGTGGGTTCAGACACGTATGACTCATGTAATATAATGTTGGTCACCGCCCCCCCCCACACACACATATCTCATCACAGTGTGACAGGCTGCAAAACTTCCCAGCAGGAGCTACTTGCGGGGGGGGGGGACACAACACGTGACGTGACTCATTCACTGGTCTCCATCACTCGACCGCAATAACTTACAAAAATGCCAGATTCACTCGCACTCGGGGAAAGAACTTCACCAAAGGCTATCATGATGTTACAGGTACACCGCTTTTATTAAATCTGTAGGCACTAAACTATACAGGACACTGACACCTGCCAGTCCAGTGGCAACACAGAAGGCGTGTCCATGATTGTGAGATAGATCCTGCTTCCCGCCCCACGTGCCGATCGAGGCATGGGCCAAACAGGTGCCACATTTTTGCTCCGTTGGTGACCCAGGGCAGGGTCCAGCCCAGGCGCTGTCAGCTGTAACCGAAGGGTCACCAGAAGGTCACAGCAGTCACACCTGTCGGGAATCCTTCTTTAAGGCATGGGCGTCGGTTTGTGCGGTCGCCGGCTCGTGTGAATGTTACGAACCGCTCAGACTCCCCCCGTCCTCCCCTTAGGTCTGCAGGCAGTGTGATGCCATGATAATCGCCGGAATCAGACGCAGAAGGTGCCGGATGATGGGTATTCAAGAGCAGCTCGTCGCGCAACACACAGAGACACACAACGTTCGGGAAGTGTCACGTTTGAGACGGAACCTTTTTTGCTGAAAATGGCGACGTTTGGAATTGCTCACGCAACATGAGGCTCTCCGCTGGCGGCATCTGCGCTACGGCAACAATAGTGCGCCCCACTCCACGTGTTTATTAAGGCTGCGAGACGGCGTGTCAGCAGAGAGAGCCGGTGAGGAATGTACTGAACAGAGGTCTACAGGCTCTATGGGGCCTTGAGTCTTTTTCTTTGGATTGCACTTTCCAAGAAGGTAAAAAATAACAATAACATAAATAATAATAAGCATCTGAAAGGCCTGAGCAAACCCATGCATGCACACAATCGGAATGTTCCAGAATGCCACCCGCCGACCACCCTACACAAGCTCCAGTCCAGATTTAGAGTGCATCATTCTTCTAGTTCTCGTTCACGTTAGATGATGCTGCTTAATAAAATAGAAAATGGAGATTCCGGCAGGGAGAAGGTGCTTCCTGACACAGCTTGCAGAAATGGAGGGTTTTGTGTTCCTTTGCTCTGGCTCATTGGCCATGAGGAAGTTGTCTAAACAGAGTTTGATCTCAAGTCTTCATCTCTGCGTCATCAGTACCGGTGGATCCCGATTCTAGGACCCAAGATCACTGATGTCCCTGAGACTCGGACGTCTCCTCAGCCAGACCCCTCGATCCACAGCCGCCACAGTGCGCTGTGGGATACGCCAGCCATCACACAGGGCTCTGTGGATTAAGCACGCACCACAAACTCTTTCCTTCCGCTGCCCCCTTGTAAACACACAACTCTTTGATAGCATCATAGGCTGGGGGTGGATGATTAAAAAAATAACAGCTAACACTGTAAGCCACTGGGAATTGTTTTAAGAGACAAGAGGCAATTAGAAATGAAATGAAATATTTAGATTTAGTTGGGCGGTCAGTAAACTGAAAAAGTAAACGAGAATCTTAAAATGGCATTTTAGTAACAAGAAATGTATTTTGAAACCCCTAGTGCCAAATGTATTTTGGTTCTCAGTAATTATAACAGTTTTTTAAAATTGGGGTCTTTCAACTGCATTTCTGTATAATATGGCCAGTTTCAACTGGGTTAACTGGCAAGGCTGGTATATATCAAAATATTACAACGATATTACAAAAAACATAGGAGAGGAGAAATGTCACACACGGGACACTTGAAAATGTCACTCTTGCTCAAAATAACGTCACCATTAATATCCATTACAAAATTCCATTTCAACAAACAGGCTAACAGGAAGGACGCTCACATTTGCCACATTGATACACTTCAGGAATAAATAACAAAGGTAACTGTTAACCCCACCCACCCCCAATTGTTTTCAGGGACACAAATCATCTGGGTAGCAGCTTCTGATTTCTCCAACGTCTTCGTCCACAAGCTGGGGTCAGTCGAACACCAGATAATCGAGTCTTGGTTCAGAAAAGCGACATAAATGCCAACCGCATTCATAGTACATGTTCCAGTTTAACGCCAATCAACACAATCACTCAATAGAAACAGCTTTTTCGAAAACAAAAATAGCGCTCTTAGCTTACGGAAAACCGAACCTACTAATGCAGAGGTTTTTTAAAAACGTCTTTATGAAAACAGCCCTTGCACAACGTGATTTAATCTTCGGTTTGCTCCTGGATTTAGCCCTTCTCTGGGTTGAATGAGCTTCCAGTTTCGGTTACCCGAGTGCTCCCACACACGATAAAGATGACTCGAGTTTCGAGTGAAACGAGTTACCGGTATAATTTTTTTGTGGCTTATGAGAAAGCAGTCTACTGGAGGTGAAGAGAAGCTCTCTGGAATGTTGGGAATTATTTAAAAATGGGGAAAGGAGGAAAGCCCTGAAAATTAATGTCACTAGTCAGTAACAGGTTCATTGTTTCCCCACAGTGCCACAATGCTAAAGCACCTGCACAGTGCCACCTGTCTGTGTAATGTGGTACTGCATGTTCTGGCCTGGTTCGGCCAGGCCTGCCCCCCTTCGTTGCTCCAGCTCAAATCCCACACTCTCCGTTAGCTGGTTTCAGGTGAAGGGAACAACTCCAATCATATTTCACAGGAGTGTTGTCCTATATCTACCTCCCTGGCGCTTGCGACAGGCAGTCCTCCTGCCTCTAGGGGTCCTCGTCCATGTCGTCAAGGTTGGGCGCCATGATGAAGTGTTTTGGATAGGGCAGGTTGTGCTCATCGGCGTACTCCTCCCACCGCGCATCATCACTCTCATGGGTGATGTAGCGCTCCCCCCTGCGTGTCTCGAACTCCCTGAGATCCAGCCACGTCTGATAGTCCTGGGAGACATTTAGACACCAGTTTGTTTCTGAACTACAGCGTCAAACCAACCTTCTCTCCCACAGTCCTATAACTGCTGGCCAGTTTCTGATCAAAGTGCCACAATGGAAGAACGTTACCTGCAGCCAGGGGTGACTGAGAGACTTGTCCACGCTGTAACGTTTTCTCATTTTCACTTGCAGAAGGTTGTTGATCAGATCAGTAGCTGTTGGTGCAAATAAATGAGTCAATTACGTAGAATCCACAGACATATAAAAGCATAATGTTTTCACTCATGTACTGATAATTAGTGAGCTAACAGTCTGTATTAATCACCAGTGGCTGGGGGCAGCGTAAGACTACTTTGCTAGCACAACAGAAACATCCCATTTGAATCTGCAGTAAAGATAAGATCTCTCCTATTTTCTCATCTCTTGAGAATGAGTTAAGAATGCATTTCTTATAGGCAATGTTGAGGAAGAACAGTACATGTAATCTAAACAAGACATGTAAGTGATTTCCCGTACACACTGAAGGTCAGGGCTGCTCATCTGAGAGGTGCCACAGCGTCTGCAGAGGCGTAGGTGGCCCAGACGGCTGGCCTCACCCAGCCCAGCCTCCATGTACCTCATGAAGACGGGCCACTCCTGCCTCCCGCCTGTCCGCTGTCATTGTAGTTCACCTCAAAATATCCTCCTGTGGCATCCCTGCCCTGTTTTATTTTGTGTCCAGTTATTTATACATGTATACGTAAAACCTATGTATGTAAAAATATGATTCAAGTATTTTTAGTTACTTAACACCCACCACACCTGGTTTAAACCTTTTTTGGAGGGGTCAGCTCCACTGGGGCTCTTTAGTAAGTCAGCTGAAGTTCCTACACTAAATGGAGACCCACAGAGACCAAATGGTTATATTCACCATTGCAACCCAAAATTCCACATGCAATTCTAAAGTACTCTTTGTAGTTGAGTTAAAGTTAAAGGCAATTCTTCTGTCTTTTGAGTGAATGTTGCAATTTTTTGACAAGGTCTAGCTGGAGAATTAAATGTATTTAATGGAAATATTTTTCTTTTTTGTGTCTGAGGACTGGCGTTGAAGCTAGGTACAGTACGGATTGTTAGGTATACAATGGCCACAAGTGAGACACCAAATGCCCCTATTACCTTCTCTGGAAATTTCCTTCCAGGGAGTGGGTGGGTACATGAAGGCCGCGTTCTGGATTTGGTCATTGATGTCCTCGTCCTCGTTGAAGGGGAAAGTGCCACTCAGGCTCACGTAAATGATGACGCCCACTGACCACATGTCCAGTGAGCGGTTGTAGCCTTTGCTGCGTAGTACCTCAGGCGCCAGGTAGGCCGGCGTGCCGACCACAGAGCGGCGGAATGACTTCTCGCCAATGATGCGAGCGAAGCCGAAGTCACACAGCTTCACCTGAGGAAGTAGGCAGCATTCGTCACGGGGGTCGCCGAAAAGTTCCGGAGGCTGTTCTGCGGCGACGTGCGGGGACTCACCTGGGGAAAGGGCTCGGCCGATGCCAGGAGCACATTTTCAGGCTTCAGGTCACAGTGTACGATGTTCTTGAAATGCAGGTGTCTTAGAGCCACCAGGATCTGTGGGGCCGCAAAGCCCAGTTAGTGATATAACATGAAAGAACCCCGCAGGATAACATGAAAGGACGCCACGGCACTGTACACAGGCTGTTTATGAACCGTGTTCATAGCCAGACTCCGGCCCGCTTGTTTAGCTAAGGGATTCTGAGGCCGACCTGTAAACCACAGGTTTGTTATGGCCCAGCCACTAATTGTGAGCAAGCAAATCCATGCTAAAAGGAACAGCTACTGTTGTTTACATCATCTAATCCTACAAAAGAAACAGCATCAAATGGTAAGCTGTGGCAGACTGGGCCGGGACGCGGCCCAGACCGCGCTTTTCGTAAACAGACACACTTCCGGAATCAGAAACGTAAACTCAAGCAGTGAATCACCGGCGCCATGGCACCAGCACCAACCTGCGTGACCAGGAACTTGGTTATTCGCTCCGGCAGCTTGCTCTTCTCGCTGGACAGGATCATCTCCAACATGTCGCCGTGGAGCTTCTCCATGACTACGAAGACCCTCTCCGGCGTCTCGAACATGCACTCTAGGTTCACGATGCCGGGGTGATGCAGGTTCTGGGAAGAGGAGGAGATCTTAATGAAACCAAGGAAACTGACCTTCTGTGGGAATCACTTGCACAGTTGGGTTATCAGGGTTATGACTCCTTTTGCTTTCCTCCTCACCTGCAGGATGGCGACCTCGTTCCTCAGCTGGCTCTCCTGCTTGGTGGGGAACCTCATTTTGTCGATGACTTTGATGGCCACGTCTCTCCCCGTCTTTCTGTGCTTGCCTGACAAACAGGTTTGTTTTAGCAGGATGGCTAAGTTTCCCTAACATGTACAGTAAGTACGAACAATCACAAACTCCACAACAGATATTGCACACTTGCTGTTGTCACGATTCCCCTTGCTACTCAGAGAGAAAGATTCCTGCTTGGTCACAGAGAGTTACTGTATGCAAGGAAGCCCCTGCTGGGAACAGGGGACAGCTCACCATACCTCCATATACTATCCCGAACTGTCCAGATCCCAGAACCTCATCCGCAAAGATCTGGTAGACTGAGCTGATATCCTGCGGGTGAAACACAGATCCTTCCTCTTTAGGAGATTATTCAATGTCATTTTTAATGTGTCGGAAATTTTGGTAACATTTTACTCAAAGCTGTTATATATAATGTACTATAGATACCTTCATAATGCATTATAATGGTCGATATGGGAATTAATAAAGCATTACAGCATCTTCTATTGACAGTCATAAGGCATTATAGTGTTGATTATAATACTTCATAAGCTATAATGCACTATAGATACCTTTATAATGCATTATAATGGTCGGTATAAGCATTAAGGATGTTTTGTACTGCATTATAAAGGTATCTATAGGGCATTATAGATGAGAGCTTCATAAAACATTCATAATGCATAATAAATATAGCTATAACGTATTATGCCTTTTCATAAATATTCATGGAAATGTTTACAATGAATGCATTATAATGTGCTATGAATGTGTTCATAGATTCTTACAGACATGGCGTTCATAGAAAGTGTTACCAAAATATTTAATTACAGCCAGCAAAAATCTATCTTGTTTTGAATCTCTGTTTTGTCCTGGGTGTAACTCTGAAAGTCAGCAATATCACCAAAAGATCCCCAGAAAATCAAGGAACCTACTCTGAGAGGCATCACCCTTCATATAAAAATAAATTCTAGCCTCTCTTTCTCTAACCTTGTGATTATCTTGCCCTTTCAGTGGGTAATGCCACATATGCCCACCACGCTCCTTACAGAGTCGATAAAATTGTGAAATAGACCATAAAGAAGAATTAAAAGAGACCCGATGGCTGTAAATGGTGAACAAAAACGCCGCACTCACCACATTCTCCTGGATCTGGCAGTTAGACACGGATATGCTGATGGACAACTCTTCTGGTGGCAGAAAAACAGACAGACGTGATGTTAGTGCTTACAATGAGCGAGTGAGGCCAGCCGTTTATCAAGAAGAAATCAGGAGAAATATTACCATGAGCACAATTTACAAATTCAATGCAACTAGGTCCCTGCAGACTAGATCTTTGCACCTCAAAAACAAATGTCTCGATAAGAGTCAGACTCACAAAATATGCATTACTGTATTATGATAATTATGTAGTAATAGCAAAAGCAACTATGGCCGTGTCTGATGATAATAACAATGCAGGCTTTTGTATCCTTTACCTAAATCTTTTCAGTGATGCTTTGTGGCAATCGATTCTATTCGTAAATTACCAGGAGATATTTTACCCGAATTGCGGCACGTGTCACGTGGTTACAAGGAGCAGGGTGAAAGCCCACCGACCTCTGGTTGAATACGGTTGCCGTGACCGCAACACTCGGGAAAAGAAAGAATGGCGGCTGTTTCAGAGACCGCCGGGAGCGCGCCGGCATCAATTATCATCGGGGGTTTTTTCTCCGGGGGGAGGAGGGGTTTGCCGCCGACTATCCGAGCGGTTAGGGTCAGAGCCGGAGAAGGAGCCGGCCGGCTGCTGTTTCAAAGCCCCTGAAGCGAAAGGAGCCCATGCTCATCTGGTTCACTTTACCGCGAGCTGTGTGTCTGGCTCGCGCAGGGCTTGGGGAGGGGGGACTAACTGCATCCAGACGGTCCTGCGGCTGGGGGGAGGAGGGGGGGTCAGGCTTCTCTGTCGATTCCCTGCACCCCCGCCCCCTTTAATCCATACAGATATTTTTACGTATATAACTGAAAACCAGAGTTTGTATTGTGCAGTGGCCCCCAACGCTGTCTTTCATTAATCACCCTTACTGGAACACTTTCAGACATGTGATTACAAAATGTCATTACAAAATTAAGTAAGCCAATTTTCCCTCATGATGCAATTCCTTTGCCTATAATGGAAGGTGACAGTCATGGAACCGAGACGATGGGTGACACACGACAGCATGTCACGCACAAACCAGTCCCACAGAATTGCAAGATAGGAGATAAAGAGAGGCGAGATTATCAGGTGTGGTGACAGAGTCTCAGGCTCTGCAGAAACAGCAGCCATTAGCGGTCTAATCCAGCACTGTGACCTGACACGGCTCCCCCCCCCCCTTCACTGGGGCACACACCAGACATGGCTGCCAAACAGGCGCCTGACAGAGAAGGGGGACCCTGGCCGCCTCGCCTCACGGCAGCAAACCCATCGCTCTAACTCACAGCTCCGGTGACTTCCAGTTTCAGAACCCGTCCCCCCAGGAATTGACACTGGAGAGGCGGGCAAATGCCCTCGCCTTGGCCGACAGACAAGCGGGATTCGCGTCACAGACATGGCACGCTTTCCGACGGTGGGGAAAAGCAGAACTCGGAAGCAAAGTAGCAAGAGAAGCGTGAGGCTGACTACCCCTCCGATTCCATAACCCGACGGCTGACGGGATACTCACTGTGGTCCTTGCCCTGTCCCGCCGTTGTGCACACGCTGGGCTGGGGGGTAACAGGCATCAGTGCCTGTCGGATGGCCCTCTCCCAGCCCTGGGCCACGTCCGGGCCCACCCCCGAGGCAGCCAGCGCTGGGTTGTGGTACTGTCCACCGCCGGTCTCACCCACGTAGTACACCATGGTGTCGGTGATGATCTCGAAGCAGTGGGGATTGCTGCCCTGGGCCAGGCTGCTGAAGTCCCTCGCGGCTTCCACCTGCAGGATCTCTGACAGGGGAATCTCCTGCGTGGTGGGAGTGGCGAGGGGAGGTTATCCGTTAGAGTCCCACTGTCACGAGGGGCAGGCGCCTGGCAGGGAAGTCACTGCAGTCTACCCCGCTCTCGCCCCACCCCTGACACCGCCACCTGTGTCTGCAAGCCAGGAAGCGCACTGGTATCTGTCCCCTGTCGGGCCCCCGCAGGCAAATGAGGTGCGCCAACGGCTCGGCCGACTTAAAGATTGCGCCGTCCCCTTCGCCTGTGCCGCCAAGCACATAGAGAGAGCCACCAAAGCCCTCCCTGGCCAATCGGAGCATGCCTGTGCTCTCGCCGCGGAGATCAGATGAAGTGCTTGTGGTTTGCAGCACCAACCACGTGACCACGCCCCTCCTCCCTCAACGCCCCCCACTGAAGTGCTCTCTGATTAGAGGGCATGCTGGAAAAAAAAATAAATAAAAAACCTGGGTATGAGCCAGACTGGCAGCCGAAGAGACAGAGCGGCTGCTGTTCCGGGGTGGCCCCCCAGGGCCCTGAGGGGACGTCGGAGCCCCAGGGTCTCCCATAGTCAGGGAGGCAGTGAAAAAAAACCACAAGTACAGGGGTCCCGGCTTCAAAGAACCAGCTTCTATAGCTTCCAAATGTATAAAAAAGAGAAACGCAGTGAAATCGCTCCCGTTCAGAATGGATGTGGAAAAGCCTGGGATGGAAATAAGAGGCAGACACACACCGTGGGGACACCTCACCAGGAGCGGCCGAGCGGCGGACCGTAAGGTCAGAACCGGAAAGAAACACCCCATGAAGAAACACCCCAAGATATACGCTTCTCCACACCACGGTGTTCTAAAAAGAGCAGGCCAGTTAAAACACACACACACACACACGCCGTGAGAAGCGTGGCGGCCCGAAAAGCTGACAAAAAGCCCTTTACAGGCTGCTAGCCTTCAATTAGCCACCTCTTTGTCCCAAAGCAGGTTCAGCGCCAAGCTGATAATAAACACCCTTATGAAACGACGCCTGAACACACCCTGCAGTCCCAGTAAAGCAAAAGAAAGTTGCTGGGAGAAGACAGTAAAAATAAATAGATCTGGTGGCCGTGGGGGGGAGCAAAAGAGTGGAGTTCCCTGACCAAGCAAAAAAATAGCCCTGTTACTTACTGTCAGGCTGTGCAGATTCAACCCGAAATACAAGTCAATCAGAGGCTCCTTGGGGACACCCCCTCAACTAAAATAGTGCTTATCATTGTGATTTCTTCATTTTTCTTTCAATAGGCTGAGAACCACAAGGGTTTTGCGACTCACCCCTTTTCAGACCTCCTCCGACATCAAGTCATTATTTTAGCTGCTGCCAAAAACAGAGCAAATTCCCTTAAATGCGCTTTTGCGAACTGAACAGAGGGTTATGAATGACTTCCACTCTACTTCCGTTCTTATTCAGAGAATGCACCTTGAACAGAACTACTGCCCACAACTCACGGCAGACTTCCCAGTGAAGGGAATCGCCCTCAAAACCACCTAACATCTCACACCACGGGGGGAAAACTTTCCAGGCAAAAGTTTACGAAATAACGTACCAAAACTTTACGAAATAACGTACTGTACCAAAACTGTACGAAATAACATACCAGCCTCCTGAAAAAAATTACACAAGCAGTAACAGGAATAAAAACAGACAGCGATATTTCAGACCAGGATGGCTCCAATATCTTAAATCATACTACAGAGAAATAGACACACACAGCTACAGATGTGGAGAGTGTTCCTATAAGGCAGATGCACACGTGTCCCGTTGAACACGTAGTGGGCGTCACAAACGCACATTACTCTGACACACACCACAAGCCTGGATCACATTTGGAAGCATTTTACGGGGTCCGAGGCAGGGTGGGGTCCTGGGTGGTTGGGAGCTATTTCCTAATTACAGTGCTATAAAGCCACTGCGAGGATGTTAACGGGACCCCAGGCGGGGGCTTCCGGGGGCCTCGGTGGCACCTCTCAGGCTTGCTATTACGTACATGGACGGAAGGGTCACTTGCTAATGCGAGAGTCATGCTGAGACGAACAGGTGCCGTGATCAGTGGGCTCTCACACATTCAATATGATTTCAGATCTGACTAAGTGATAAGCTTTACACTGGCTTGACGTTTCACTGGGGAAATCCTTCCACGTGGTGTCAAATCAAATGCGAACACTGGTGTCACCCACATTGAATCTTAACGCTGCATTCGTACACCTCATAATAATATATCTGTTTACTCACAAACGCACGCAGTTCATGCATGGAGATACACTATATGGACAAAAGTACTGGGACACCTGGCCAATACACCCACTGGAACTTTTATGACATCCCATTCTAAATCCATAAGCGTCAATATGTAGCTGGTCCCCCCTTTGCAGCTATAACAGCTGCCACTCTTTTGGGAAGGCATTCCGCAAGATTTTGGAGTGTGTCTGTGGGAATTTTTGCCCATTCATCCAGCAGAGCATTTGTGAGTCACGGATGTTGGACATGAAGGTCTGGTTCGCAATCATCCCAAAGGTATTCAATGGGGTTGAGGTCAGGGCTCTGTGCAGGTCAATCAAGTTCTTCCACACCAAACTCACCCAACCATGTCTTTATGGACCTTTCTTTGTGCACTGGGGCACCGTCATGCTGGAACAGCAAAGGGCCTTCCCCAAACCCACAAAGTTGGAAGCATAGAATTGTCCAAAATGTCTTGGTATGCTGAAGCATTATAAACTACCTTCACATTCTCCTGGCATCTGCTAAACCCAGACTCGTCCATCAGACTGCCAGACAGAGAAGCGTGATTCGTCACTCCACAGAACACATTTCCACTGCTCCAGAGTCCATTGGCAGTGTGCTTTACACCACTCCATCCGACGCTTGGTGATGTGAGGCTGGCATGCAGCTGCTAGGCCATGGAAGCCCATTCCATGAAGCTCCCGGCTCACAGGTTTTGTGTTGGGATTAATGCCAGAGGAAGTTTGGAACTCTGCAGTTATTGAGTCAACAAAGCGCCGGCAACTTGTACACACTATGCGCCTCAGCACTTGGGGGCCCCGCTTTGATATTTTACGTGGTCTGCCACTTTGTGGCTGAGTTTCTGTTGTTCCTAAACACTTCTGCTTTGCAATAATACCACTTACAGTTGATCGTGGAATATCTAGCAAGGAAGAATTTTCACGAACTGACCGTTTGCAAAGGTGACACCCTATGATAGTGTCATGCTTGCATTCACTGAGCTCTTCAGAACGATCCATTCTTTCACAAATGTTTGTAAACCGGACTGCATGGATAGGCACTTGATTTTCTACACCTGTGGTGATGGTCTGAATGAAACACCTGAATTCAATGACTAAGAGGTGTGTCCCAAAACTTTTGTGAATATAGTGTATGAGCAGGGGGGAGGGGGGTCCCACTCAATCCCATTTAATGGAATTAACCATGACCTCAACCCGGCACAGCTCAAAAAGACTGAAAACAAAACTGGTCTGGGATTTTTTTAATATGATGTAAAATAATAAAAAGCAAAACCTGTTCCCACTGAACGTATGATATCTGCGGTAAAGGCAACATGATCTAAGATGTGCTATAATCAGTCAAACAACATTGATCTATGTTCCTCTCGGTGTTACTCAGCTTATCATGAGACATCTGTAGGTTTTGAATGTCTGTCTGTCTCTTCAGCACTTACGTTAGTACGAGAGGTTAAAACAGTGTTTCCCAATTTGGTCCATGTGGACTCACAGACAGTATCACATTTTTGCTGGTAGGGAGCTGGGAGGGAGCAAAAATGTGGATTGTCTAGCAGGAAGATCAGAGGGAGCAAAAACATGGACCGGCTGTGGGTTCCCGAGGACTGGACTGAGAAACACTGGGCTAAAAGATAGTTAAGTCTGCAGTCTTCTAGCATTTAAGACCAGCTTAGAGATTCCTGAAACCAACTAATTCACAGCAAAAACTTGCATTTATTATGTAATAAGCAGTGTCATAAACTTAGCATGTTATGAACATAAAACATTAATAATGATGAGTGTAAGGACTCATCTCTCACAGGGTCCCTGTGATACAAGGACAAAACAATTACTATTAAAGCAAAGACCAAAATAAGCAAGAAAGTGAGTAAAAACCAAGAGTAGTTTTTCTTTTTAATCGAACGAGGCTTCAGCTCTACGAGTTAGGACAAGAATTACTGGGAATTTTCGAGGCTGAACTGACAGAGAAGTGAAAGCCCTTTCACTCTAAGGGAAACCAGCGGTCTCAAGGGGATTTTTCACTGACCACGCGGTCGTTAAGGCCCCCCACCAAGCCGGTTCACCGCAGTAAAACCTACATTCCTCTTTTAGTCAGACACCGTGGGCGTGCCCTGATAGGATGACCTTTCTGTATGCATATCGCCAATAGCTTCAAGTTCATCACTCAGAATCCTTCCGCAAATGCAGTAATTAATGCAGAAATATTAAAAATACAAAGGTTAGGCGCCCTACAGCAGTCGTGCCGTGGTATTTCATTTGACGCAAACAGGAAGTACCAGGCGGTTTTCTGAATGGGGCAACACCTGCACCGCAGAGCCCCAAAGGCAGGGGTGATACTAGGAGTTTTTAATGCAGTGGGCATAAGAAGGGCCAAAATTCATACCGGGGGCCAACCTTATCATTAGCCCCATCTGGCCCCGCCCCAGTATATACCCCTGCCCAAAGGAGGTAGAGAATGAGTGTAGATGTCCCACCTTGTAGTATTTGGCTCCAGTGTCATTCTGAAAGAGCGTCAGGCTCTTGCTGTCTAGCCGCCAGTAATGCCTCTTCCTCTAAAGTGAGAAGCAGAGATTAGTCAGCCCGACAACCAGGAACTGTCATGGTACCACTCAGAAATATCCAGTGGTCCTCACGGTGGGGGTCGCTACTCCTTTGACATGTTTCTTCATTACTCTAAAAGACATATTGTGTCAATGCTGGAGATTGTATTACTAAAAGTCTTTCAAAAGCTTATATCACTACAGTATGGTAAATTGTAGTAGACTTATAGTATAGCATGCCACAGTATTATATTCAACAGTATAGTGCAGTATACACTACCAGTCAAAAGTTTTGCACACATTGAGATTTTCTACATTTGCATGTTACTTGATATTTACTAAAAGTACACTCAGTATTCTTTACTAACAAATAAAGATACAGTATCTTTATTAGCAAGAAATGCCATATCTTTGATTCATTAAAATTACCTCCTCAGCATTCTTTTCCTACAAGGGACATTAATATTGCTCTGTTTCAGTTGATGAAACAGTTAACTAGTGCATTTAAAGTTAAAGGACAGCCTACAATTTGACTGTGCCATCTCCACATAACCAGTTAATAGGATGTCAGACATGCCTGTTACAGACATACTCTTCCCATGTTTAAAGGAAACTTCTATTTGACCTAGATTTTCCTTTACAGTTGTTCACTCAACTTTCCAATTCTTAACAAGAATAAAAAATCTGCAGTTTATGAAATAAACGGAAAAGTGGTGAAAAGCTGTGGTGTGCAAAAGCTTCTGGCTGGTAGTGTAGATTAATGCAGTTACTTCTGTACTCCTATGAACTGATTTGTAAGTCAATCTTGCCAAAAGGATCTGCTAAATAAATGTAAGATAAAATCATAGTTATTTTTCTATTTTTTTCTGTTTGCAGATATGTATGGATTGCGATGACGGAGATGAAGGTACAGCTGACCATGTCATAGGACACGTCCTCTCTTATTCACGGGCCTGGAGGTTTTAAAGAACAAAGATCTGCACATGTCCCTGGGGGCCCCCCCGGAGAGCTGTCTGGGCCCCACCCTCACCAGGTTGTCTCTGCTGGTGTAGTGTACCATCCAGCCCTCCCGCACCACGGTGGAGCTCCTTCTCTTGGTGTGCTTGACGGACTGCACCACTCGCATCAGGGGGATGTTACTGCTGGTGGAGGGGCTGGGGACGGCACGGGCAGGAATGGTTCAGACCGAACAACGCCGGAATGTTTCGTCTTGAGACACTTCCTGAATTCGACAGAGCAGCTACCTGATGGTCTTCACCGGCTCCTCGTCCTTCTCTCCATCCAGATAGGGGGAGTCCATGAAGAAGATCTTCTCCTCAGGAGTGGAGGGCTCCTCTGGGTCATCTAAGCCTCGGTTGCCATCGCTGTTCATGTCGTTGCTGTCCACCTCCATGGTGGTGTCGGAGTCTGGCCCTGGGCTTGCTGGCTCTGGGGGTTGGAGCCGAACCATCAAAATGGTAGCAGAGCTGCCCACTAAGCATACATTCTACTGCTATGGTTCTTCTCCCGCCATAGTCTAAATATAATTTCCAGACAAATTCCATTAGAATGTTCTAGAATGCACGGTTCTGTTCTGTGTTTATATGGTTCTCCGAAGCTCTCCACTGTACAGTGGTGATCACTGATCAGCGATTCGAAAAGTCCTTACCTCCATTGAACACAACTTCACCAAGACAGTCTCTTGGTACTTTTGAGGCACACCGCTTATGACAGTTAAACTTGCAATCTAAAATGAAAAGTGATAAATAAAAAAAGCAATCTTAAGCAGTGACTGTAGAGTGACGTAGATTTCAAGATTCAAGGGGTTTATTCGTCATGCACACAGTTGTACACACACAACATGTACTGTAGTGAAATGTAACCCTGTAAGTGATAAGGTAAAAGTGATTATACTGTGCAATATAAGTGCAATTTGCAAGAGACCTGAGGAATGTACCGACGATTTGGATAGTATGAATATAAACAGTCCTCATAGGATTATGGGCACTTGTACACAGTGTGCACAGAGTGATGTCAGTATTACAGTGACTGAAGAGTCACTGTAGGGTCTGGTGGAAGACCTAGGGGCACTGAGACTTGTCCTGGCTTAGGAGCCTTGGGAAACAGCCTTGACCTGGGGAAAATGTCAATTTGTCTCAGTGGAGATTTATGAGCAACAAGTATGAATTCTAAGGTGTGATTAGTTAATGATGTAGAGCGGTTTAGTAAGGTTTAGAAAAGTTTGCCTAGAGACCCCACCTTTGCACTGCATGCCCTGGCGAAAGAGCCCCTTCAACAGGCATTTGCAATACTGGCAGATAGTGGGCCGTGTGTATGAATGCACCACAAAAGTGTGGGGCACCTTCACCCGGCCCAGGACCATCTTCTCCATCCAGATGGGCCTGCCACTCCATGACGGGATGCGCTTCCCCGCCTCCTGGTGCGACCGTTGCTAGGGGGAGACAGTATTGTATGCGGGGACTGGTGACTCTTGGAAGCTTAGGTTCAGCACAAGCAACCATCACGAAATATTTTGGCAAAATGAAATCAACCAGAAGGAAGTACAATTATGGATGGATATAAAACTTCTACAAAGACAGCTCTCAACGGCGTTTTGTAAGAAGAAGCACAGAAGGCTTTGCGTTCAAAGCGTAGGACAATTACTACGCCTAGAATGGAAGCCAGTCTAACTATGTTGTTTATGAAAAATTCAACTCAGTGTGTTTAGATACAAGCAAAGCTTAGAGTCAATTTAAGAGGTAGGGATCAAAAGAACAACAGTGGAATAAAACAAAAAACATCAGTGAAACTATATGAGAAGCATGTGACCTGTAATTCTGACAAAATTAAACAATAAGGGACAAAGACTTAAATTGCTTTTTAGCTACAAAACAGAATTTGAATTTTAAACTTTCATATTTATCCAGAGCAACTTCCAAAACACATTTGCAAAGCAGAAGGATTTTATTGGAACATTTCAGGCTGACAACCTTGTTGAAGAGTAGGGCAACAAGGTCCTGCAAACCTTCAGATTACAAGGCAATGTCCTTATCATCACACAATCCAATGCTTTAACGGCAGTGGCGGTGTTCCTCAAGGCACCAGTCTTGGACCCATAGCGTTGTCAGTATACATGCATATATCTGCCTCTGATCAGTGCTAACAGTTCCAGACATATTGTGACTTTTTCCTGCTAAAGAGATGGCATACATGTACATGCATTACTGAAACCAGATGAATCATTGCTGATTCAAAAATGTAATAACTGGCAACAAGATGAAAAGAACTTGACATATAACTTCCTGCCGCTTTGCTTGGACCAAGACCATGATCTTGGGCCCTCAGAAACTCAACCAAATCAAAAGACATTGGCGTATCTCTTCCCAATTAATGATGTTCCTTTGAAGGCTTGATAAGAAACATCTGTTCTGTGTCCACCTCACAACTAATGCATCCACCTATGGCTAGAGCACAATATTTCTTCTGTTTCTGCTACTTATTACTTGGAGTTCACAATATTACATTATCAGCCATTTATGCTTCTGAACAGCTTCAGAAAACAGTACAATTAAGCACGTTTTATTTTGTCCAACAGCAGTGCTCATCTTGGGATTCAAAACCCCAGGCACTTCTTGGGTTTAAATGATGGGCGGGCCGCAATATAATCGACCTACCTCCTCCTGTGCCACGGCAGCATGTTTGGCTGGAGTGGGCCGAGGGACCGACAGCGAGGGCCCTGGCAGGGACACGTTGGACAGGCGACGCTTCCGTACCCCGCTGCAGTTGTTCGGGATCTTAAAGGCGCAGCGTTTGTGGTAGTTGAGTCCACATCCTACCAGGAATCACAGCAGAGTGGGTCTCCCACAGAAGGCTCAGAAGTATAATATAACGTTTGTATCTTATAGACAGAATTCATTTATAAAATAAAGAATTCAGTTGTCTTTATTCGAAGGCTTAATTCTCATCTTTAGCCACTAGAGGTCTCACTAGAGCCCGTAAATGGTAAACGTAGCATAAATCCATGCTATTAACCAGTTTGATAAAGTTCTCTGAAATACTCTCTCAACACTGTATAGTTATAAGCATCAAGTTTTGGCCTAAGAAGCCATTGAGTAGTGTTATTAATAGGGCATAATTTGATAACTCAGCTAGAACATTTTAATGCTACCTTTTTCAGTGTGATGGTGGAGTGGATATGAGCAGGCCGTGCTCCCCATGCCATGCCCTTAAATTTTACACCCCTGACCCTCGGCTCGGCCTGCTTTCTGGGGAGGGAAGAGTGGCAGCACATGGCACTGCTCCGCCCGGTTTCACAAGCGCTGTTTGAAGATCCCGTCCGGCGATTACCGACACACGCTGGACTCCATTCAAAGGTCCAGATTTGGGCTTCAAAGGCCTCTTTCTGTAATGGCAGGAAGTCGCAGGCTCGGTGGGGGTATCCTGCAGCTAAGCGCCATGTGCTGCCACTGACCCCCCCCACTGCCCCCATACCCAGGGCAGAGTGCAGAAACGTGACTGCTGACCTCTCTTGGAGTCTTTGCGTAAACTTCTGAGGCTGCTACTGCCCCCTGGCTGTGCTGTAAACAGTGGCCAGAGTATGTTCTGTAGCTGTGTTGGTCTCCATGATAACGGTCATATGTACGGATGCTAACGCACCTACCACCGCACTTAGGCGTTCTTTAGTGTACAGGTGGCCCTGCTGCTTTGTCTTTATGTGTGTTAGTGCGTCAGCCAGACGGTATACATCCACGTGAGTGTCCACGTACGTGGGCTGCATTACCAGAGGCCCGGGGTCTTGCACTCACCTTCACACTTGAGTCCCTGGCGAACCAGACCCCACAGCATCTCCCCACAGTAGTCACAAAAGGTGGGGGCCTTGTACGAGTGCACAAACAGGGCATGCGGCCGGATCTGGAAGTCCTCGACAGTAGCGAGAGCTGCAAGGCAGGCAGGAAGAAAAGAGAACTCAGATTTCATGAATCATTATCATACATTGTGTGTGGCTCTGGGGATAAGGACTCTATACCTGTGACCAGAAGGTCATGGGTTTGAGTCCCGTAGGTGGTAACGTAACTGAGTCACTGAATCTGTTCCCGAATGTAAACTTTATTTACAAAGCACTTTTCATACAGTATGACTGTATATATCACACAACTAAGGTACAGGTAAAAAAAGTAGGAATGAGAATGTATAAATAAATGACCAAATTAGTAAAATGTTAAATAAAATAGAAATAAATAAACAGGGATGCAATACAAAATAAAAACTTAACTGAACAGGATGGAATCTGCAAAGACTGAATTTCATTCTACTTACTACCTGTACAACGACAATAAAAACATTCTCTTCTATTTTCCCACATTGCTAATGCTTTGCGTTTAGGCTAATTTTCCATTACAAATTGCATTATTTTATCAACGCTGCATTTTGCGACAGCAGTGGATTAGTCATGTACCCACTGACAAACATTTGGAGAAATAAGCTAGCTGATCCAGGGGTCAAAAACCAAGATTAAAATTACATTTATCTTTGACGTAAAAAAAATAAAGTGAAACAAGGGCAATGCATTTACCAAAACAGCGACACATTATAGAGTCCAGCGAATGGAAAGCACCACAGCCCTTACGACAATACAAGGGCCTTGTAAAGTGTAAGCTAATTACACCATGCGTAAATAGCTAGAGGGTTGTGCTGCAGTGACAGAATTCTGACAGAAGGGGACACTCTAGTTGAACAGTACAGCAAGGAGAGAGCGACACAAGGTTGGAGGTGGTGGGGGTTACTGCAGCGTGCTTCTCTGACTGACTGAGGCAGAATATCAGCCCTTTCCCTCCCCCAGGGGCTACGGGGGTCTGTGGCTTATCACATTATGCGTTCTCTCTAGCAAAATAAAGGGTGCACTGCAGTAGGGGGTGCAGGAAATCACCGCAGACGAAGGGAGTGTTTGCGCAAAACATTACACCAAAACACAAGTCTGGGAAGCCATAGACTGTGCTGTGGGAAGAACTTACCAGGTAACTCTATAAGACGGTCCTGTAACTAAGTTTATAGCAGAGACACGGGGTAAAATAAAAATCTCCTCGTCAGCACACTGCTTTCTGTTGCTTTTACAGAACTCCACGGAGCATGATCATTATTAATTTATTATCGTTATCATTATTATTACTATGACTGCAGCTATTTGTATGGATAAATGCACCCGTTTACATAGCTGGATGCTAACTGAATCTATTCACAATAGGCACCTATAGCAGTGTTATTCACGAATGCAGGATCTAGGCAAGCTTTTCACCACAAGTGTAGAAAGCAATGCAGCTGAAGGCCAGTCTGCTTTGTGCTGCAGCAGAGTGGCGGATTGTAACCCGCCAGCGGTGCCCTCTATCTCTGCCTTATTGACCACCAAGTCCCCCAGGCGACACCTCGCTTTGCCGGCGATGCCGGGTCACTGATGGAACAGGAGCATTCCAGAAAGGTGCACAAACAGCTGCTCCTGAGTGGGATTTCAAGAAAACTGTCAGCCTTTATTCAAAAATGTTACACTAACCTTCCTTCAAAAACACAGACCAACTAAGCATAACAAACAGAAGGTGGATTAAAAAAAAAGAAAAAGTTTGTAAGCACAGAGAGAGCTAACCAGTGCTTAGTCTTTGCAAGGCGATAGCTTCTCTATTGGGGGCTCTGCTCACATCACTTCCTATATGGTTTCCCTAGTATGACAGACATTCTGGGCCACACATGACGAGAACTGACATTCTCAAAATACAGAAAGTGTCTGCTATCTTATCATACGCAGAATACACCTGGAAGAAATCAATCAGCAGAGACGTTGTGAAAACCGAACGGCATCACACTCCAGATACAAGGTCCTTCTTACATGCACATCCACACAGGCAATCGCTGGCACGGACAGCCAGGCACAAAACGCCCAACTTATTACTCTAAATTAATAATACCTCTATGCTACTGTGAAGTTGTGTCATTACACACTGCAATCCAGCATCTTGTCAGCCTCACGTACACGTAAACAAGTGAGTTTTCAAAGCCTCTGAAAAGAAAATCAGCTTGTTGACAAAACCATGACTGCAAAGAACCAACATACCTTGGCTCTGATGAGCATCAACCCCCGCCCCCCTCCCCAGTTCTGGCTTGCCCTCGGCTCCCCCCATAACGTGGCCATAATCCTCAGTACTGAAGCTCCAGGCACTAGTTACACTGACTTAAGCACATCCCCCTACAGGGCCATCTCCCTAACCCAGATTTATGCCTCAGGGTACAAGAGATCCCAACACCAGCCAACAATAACCGGGATCCCTAGTCCAGGATCTAACCCAAATCACCAAGTAGGCTGTGGGGGTTGGCTTTGTATTTGCACAGGGTCCAGCTGACATGAATGGAAATAATTGATTGATTCTGTCCTAATGACAAGCTTTTGGTCTTTCTGAGAAAGCCTTCTCCAAACAGCGCTGGTCTGACACACGTACCACGTTAAGTAAAAGTTCAAATAATCAACTCTTCCTAGTCCCTGCTTTCAAACGGAAACTGAGTAACTATATTTTAATTTCGGGGGAAATGGAACAAACACATTGGTCTGTTTGCAGTGCCATGACAACAACATTCCACCGACTTACTTTGAATGCAAAATCGGTGCTAATTTCGTCTTTTCGAACAGACATGTTTGCTGTTTGCCACAGGACAGGAAGTATTACACCTCCTGAAAGACTCTCTGTCTTGCATAGTAAACAAGTTTGTGCAGAGAAATCATAAAAAAAGATAAACACCGAGAACGAGACCTTGGCAACAGTGTTTTCTTTATACAGTTTACAGAGCATCTGGATAAGTGGATTTTTTGGGATTTTTACAATCAGAAAAGAAACCTACAATTTTTCAACTGGCAATAAGTCATTGTTATAGTAGCGGGGGCGGGGGTGAGATTCCTGAACATTTCCTTATAAAGAAAAGTCCAGAACAATGCAGAACTTAAGCTCATCATTACATTGCTGAAGGTCTTACAGGCAAAAGGCAAAAAGAACTGGAGACCAGCAATATGAGGAGAAAACCTTCTGAGATGATCCCTACATAACCTCTGCTGCCACCGAAAATGGCACAGCCCCCTATCACATCAACACCAACAAGCACCATAGTCCAGGAAAAGCCTGAACAGACATCTGCAAAAGTCAACATGAGGTTGGCGGACGGGGTACCTCCCCAGCCTGACACAACCTGCCCGAAGAGGCATGAGGTGTCCTGTGGTTCCGTGGCTGTATGTAACACATGGACACCCATTTGACATCCGTTCTTGACATA
>JAODLD010000030.1:24004398-24058684 GCA_026781065.1 Mormyrops boulengeri
TGCTTTACTGCCTCAATGGGAAAAACTACCCACACACACACCCCAAACCCCCCCGGCACCCCTGGCACCCGCTACCCCCGCCCGGGGGGGGGGGGGCAATCTCCATATTGGTGCCTATGGATTTAGAATGGGATGTCATAAAAGTTCCTATAGGTGTATTGGCCGGGTGTCCCAGTATTTTTGTCCAGACGGTATATAAAATATATTTCAAAATATATTTACATAAAATAATTTCATAACAAATGTCTTTGATACCCTGCTTTCTACCTCACTACAATTTCATCAAAACCATAAACCTTACTGAAGACACTGTCCCAGAACAAGAGACACGGAAAGGGACTCAGTGGGGGCTTCTGATGTGGTCCCAGACTGGGTTTACCACAAACCACGGCGGCCATGCTCACCAGAGAGGACAACCTCAATCAGGTCCCCCTCGTGGATGTCCTCGGCCGATGTCAGTCGCTGCAGCACATTGTCAGAGCTCAGGTCATGCCGGAAGAGCAGGATCTTGTCATAGAGGCCGAAGAAGCCGCACTCCGGGAACTGGGAAGAGATGGAGAGGGGATAGTCACAGCATGTATCCTATTTCTGTTCCTAGATCATGGACTCTCATCCGAGGTTCAGGGGCAACATGGCCGATCTCCTTCAGGTCCACGCTGCCGGATCCGTAACGGATGTCATGACGAACACCGTAACGAATGGTGACAGCTGGGAACTAAGTGGAGCTGCCCGCAATCCCCACTCCCCCACCCCCCACTGTCATCCGGCGTCATTCTCACTCTCCCGCCAGCCAACGCTTTCACACCAAGGTGCCGAATCACACCCTATGGCTAGAAGCAGAGCTAGCACCAGTTTCAGTTAATGTACACAAGATCAGGCCTTCCATCTTTGTCAGGCAAACAGACGAAACGGCAAACGAACAAGGCCGAACCCTCATACGCCACGATGAGCCAACTTGACCTGTCGTTAGTTCAGGGATGTAGTTTAAAAATGATATGTTGCCTACAAGTTCTCCAATGGTATAGAAAAGGTGCAGCCAGCCAGTTCGTCTCCAAGATGACTTCCACGGAGCCAAGAGGGGTGAGAAACCCACGGCGAAAGCGTGGGCTCAGAATGATCGTGGCGGAGATCACCACAGGAGGTGGTGGGCAGGGCGGGGTGTTTTGAGGGCAGACTGAGTCAGGCGCCAGCCCCTACACCCTTCATCCTGACGTCACCACGTCACCAGGGATAAGTCAGCGTCGGGTCTGGGCTCGTGTCACGGCAGATAAATGGAAAAAAAAAGCGACGGTTCACACATGGCAACAGGATGTGCGGAGCGTGAGGGTGAGGATGACCTCGCACTTTCAGGCGATGACAGAACACAAGGAAAGTATCACGTGGACAGTCAGCGACACTGCAGCATGCATCTGTGACTGTATGCAGCATGAATAAAAATAATCACTGCTGGACGCTCTTCATCAGTGTTTCAGCGATGTTTCGCACGTATGAACAGAGATCATTCTGGGGTCGTGAGCATTACAGCTGAGGTCACAGGGGGGGTTGGGGGCATAGCCTCCCCACACCATCGTGCCCCGGAAGCCGGCACCTCCATGCTCTGCAACGTCGAGGTGACTCTCCAAGGTCTGGTTAGGTGAGAGAGAGGAACCGCAACGTATGAGAAGATGATAAACATCCTGCCTCACCCCCCCAAAGGGGAGTCGCAGCCTACAGTCTGCCAGGGATGCGCCCAGTCAGCCCTCAGCCCCTTCCTCCTGCAATATATTCTCAGGGTTCTCCCCTGCTCACACCCAGCCCCCACCCCCCCGCGACCCGGGACCCCACCTATTTCACCACGACGTCAGAGTCACACTCCCAGAACACAGGAGGCACCTTCTTTCAGCCCTTTTCTGAACTGGGTCTGTGTCAGCGTGCGGTGGACCCCACGTAGCTGTCCCTTCCACTGCCTGTTATTAAGCACCCAATAAAGCGTACAGGGTGATGAAAACGCGAAGTTACACTCAAAGGCAGCACATATCTTCTCGCTCGTAAGAAGGGAAAAAAAACAACAGAAGTGGCTAGAGGGGAGAACGGAGAATTGAAGTGCCAAAAAACTACAAACACGTGTAAATCGTGACAGAAATCGACACCCAGACTGGGTAGTATTTCGGGTTCGCTTAACCGCCATTCCATCTAGCTAAGTCGCTCACTTTTTAAACCCAATCAACTGGAACCAATCTCCTGCCGTAAGGTCGTAAATAATGTCAAAATAAGCTTGAACTCTGTGAGCATGGCTCTGTGACCCCCATGCTCATGGATGCAGCTCTTGATGCATCTTGTCGACGCCGTCCTCCTGCACTCGAAACTCTTTTAATATTTCAGGGACCCGGGCCATTACTCCTGCTAGACAGGCTATGTGGAAACGCAGAAACACAAAGAACAGGGGGGCCAAACACAAAGGACGGTGCTCTAGAAGCCTAGGGGTCGCATCCCCCGGGCCAGGCCTACATTACTGTTCAAGAGGCTCCTTTGCTTCCATGGTGGGGAGGAAATGAGTGCCAGGAAAATCAGCCCCCCCACATTTTTTTTATGAAACACAGCTTCACTCGTCCTTCATTGTGGAAGAATCGTATTTCCTTGCCCCCCCCCAATGCAAAGACAGCTGGCCAGCAGAATGGTGTGTGTTTTTCTTGTTTTAAATCAGTTACATTTGATAAGCTCAGGGACAGAGAAGGGCCTGAACGAATGCAGGGCCCATCCTGTGGGGCCGGGATCAAAGTCAGGCCCCCCGGTGGCGAGCCTGGTTGCGCACAGAGGTCACCATGCCAACCAGGCATTCTGGAAAGTCCATCTTGCGCAGGTGCTTCCCCCGGCAGCGGCCCGCCCCCACACCACAGTCACGGAACAATGCCACTGGCGGTGTTCAGCGAGGGCCTGCCGGGGCCCCTGGTACCGGTGCTGGCACGACGGGTGTGTTGAGAGGCTGCACCTGTGAGGGGTCCCTGGGAGAATGCCAGTGGGGGGGGCGTGACACATTCAACAGAAAGAGGCCCACAGAAAACAAGCGCGCCATCTCCAGGACGAGGATGGCAAAACATGTGAGGGAAATGGCTCAGTGCTGGCTGTACCCAGACACACAAAACACTCAGAGTGCATTCAAAACCACATAGTTATTCACTATGTAGTACGCGGAACATAGTATGCAAAGTGAGCAGTATGTCCAAGTCCTCAGTATAGATGACAGTAGGTGAACAATACTCGGATGGTACACAACATTTTGTGAAATTCCAAAGTGAATGGATGGTGCGATGGATGCTATGCTATCCCACAAGGCCACTGGACCTGCAACCAGAGATGAAAGACTGTCGCTTGCTCAGAAATTTGTGTCAAGATGGTGGAGGAAGAGCCCTCTCTGTACAGAACTGAATATGTATCTTATTTTGTTGATAGTTTTTCATTATTTTTAACTATCACTAGGGTCAGGCTACATCATTGGAAAATACCCGGGTTAGGTAATATGCAGCATGTCCAAGTGCATGCATACTGTTCTCGTGCATATACAGTAGTACATACTACACTAATGGTCAAGTAGTAGGCTTCTAACTAATTCAGTACATACTGTGTAAGTATGCAATTTCAGATGCGCCTCCAGGGAGCTTCTCAGTATGACAGCCATGCAGAGGTCCGAACTCAGCACCTGCACTACAGTCTACACCAATCTGGAGAACTGGCCCATTGGGCTATGACGCCATGTATAATTGATCTGCTTCATTCTGACGTTCATGCACTAGTAATTACTTCCCAATTATACTGCCATTTGGGTAGTCAGAAAAGTAGGAAAGAAAAATGGCCCACAAAGATTCAGCAAAAAACGTATCCCGTAATTCAGAAAAAGCCTTGCTTCCTTACGCATTAATGTTTATTTTTTTAGCCCACACTTTTATCCAAAGTGAGGAACAATAGAGAGAGCAGGGTCAGACAGTTCCTAGAGAAACTGGTTAAGGGCCTTGCTCAGGGGCCCAAGGGTGACTCTACTGACCATAGGGTGTGAACTGGCAACCTTCCAATCATAGGCTCAGTGTGCTAACCCGCTGAGCAACACACTGCCCCAATACTACACAACTTCACTGAAACAGAGCTGGTCCCTAATCTCCAGATCTCCATCAGTTACATCGTCCTGGATGACCAGTCCACCAGGGCCATTTCTGAGGGTCCTGGAAGCCTGTCATGTGAGATGCAGCACTTACACCTAGGCATGGCGATCAAAGCCGTAATTTCCATACATCTTCACAGGAACACATAAGATTCCAGGGAAACGCTGACTCTACTCCTCGAGGCTGGCAGTCATCTGGCTGTCTGAGTGGAGCGAGTACGTGGTGCAGCCCCACGGTAGAGAGCTTAATGCACGTTAATCCCATGGTGGCTTCCGACTGAGAATGATCCCCTGCCAGAATGGTCTTCCCAGCATCAGCTGCCACTTTTTTATGCCAGTTTTACAATTTGGCCTCTGCAGAACACCGTTAAATTACTTTAAAAAAAAAAACCCGGGAACGAGTGTTTCCATGCCACAATCATGTGGCACCATCCAGGCTAGGTCACATGACAGGGGTGACTTCACCAGATGACCATCCTCAAATCCATCCGGTGTATTAAACAGCATCACATAGGAAGCGGTGATGACATGGTACAGGAATACCTTGAAGGGAAGACTCCCACAAAAAAGCAAATTACAAACTTACAAGCCGCTCCAACACTCATTACTGCGCAGGCAAACGGACTGGGCACCCGCCGGCTCGCCCACCTGTACCTTATTATAACAAGGTAAACTTCAACCAGCTGACCTCATGTCCGCTCTCCACGGTCAGCAGAGGAGTGGCACATCCTCACCACGTCCCTTTGAGTCATCCACTTTTCACAGGTTATTCAAAGCACTTCCATTCTTCAGACCCACTTTCGTGAGTAGGCCGACATCAACGTCAAACGACATTACAGCGATGATATACTCATAGCAACTTGTAATTGTGATATTCTCACCCATGGTATTTAAAACAAAATCGACTCAGACATCAAAATGGATTTGTCTTTAACATAACTTCCAGAACATACAGCACTATAATCTCAGAGAAGGTAAAAGCAGCTCTTGGGTTGAAGAAAACCTTTGAAATTTCCGGAGCTGTTCTATCAGACGGCAGGGGTTTGCGGAGAGGTGATATCGGGAGGTTGATGGAGATTGCAATCCCACAAACCGCAGGAGTAGGTTATGGAATCTTTTGAAGGCGAGCAGAGGAACGTTGCAGCTCCTCACCTTGTATAAACTGTTTGTTTTACAAGAGAGTAAATACAGCTCAACGCTCCGTTGTGTCTTTCCACATCATATGTGACCTTAATCCCCCTTTCTGGAGATTTTAGCAGCTCAAAGGTCATGTGAAAGGCGCTTCCAGTCTAGATTAAAGGCTACTGCTGTTCTTGCAAGCTAAATCTGCACAAGGTGGACATACGACTTTCGGAAGCTGAAGGAGCCACGGCCAAGACTTCAGGCAATTAAGCATCTTTTAAATGAAGCTATGGAGACATACAGAAAGAAATTAAAAAGCGCTCAGACATTTGATACTTGGGGGGGGGTTATGTTATTGGCCTCATGTGATGCCATCTGGAAGACATGCTTGCGGTTCAGGGCTGTATATCACACTTTCAGAGCATGAGTGTAGGGCCCCGCCCATCCACCCCCCACTTCCCCACGTCTCTGTGCCCTAGTCCCGAGAGAAGATCATCCAGCCGCGTTGGCCCGGCCGGCGAATTTCCACTCCACATGTTTTTCCATTCCAGCAAGGCAGCTGGCCCGGGCTTCACACTCGCCTGCATCTCAGCCAAACTGCTCAGATCTTTGCAGGGAAAAAAAAAATTTGAAAATGAAGACTTGGACAGCGTTACCTTTGCTCTTCCAGGACCTGTTCTCTTTAGCACCATCTTTGGTATCTGACGAAGGACCCCTTTCCACCCACATCTAAAACGTCATTTCATGGATGCTGGTATTTTCGGGAGACATGTTCATCATATCATACTTCATTCAAATGGGGGGAAAAAAAAACTGAAAAAATTACAATCTTTGAGAGTATCGGTGATGAATGCCAGTAGTATTTTGCAGCACTGTCTCTGAATATTATGGGATGCATGCCTGTATATTCATTCATTCGTACTGCTGCTTCATTTGGTGCCTGCAGGAGCCCTGAAAATGAAAGACACCTCGGGACCTAACACACACAGATTAACGATCCAGACTAATGGGACCTCATTTCCTCGGCCCACGTCTGCTCGCCATGGCGCCACTCATGAGAGGAGCCGTGCTCATTTGACCATTATTGATGGGCTCCTAATGCCCCTTTACGCAAGCAGAGAGGCCCCCAGGTTCTGCAGTATTGGGGTGGACTATTGCGCAATTAGGCAACAGAGTAGACACCTTTCAGGTCTTCATACAATCCTAGCGCATGAGGCGCCACAACACGAGAGAACTCTGCTAAACCCCCTTTCATGCTCTGCAGGTGAAACATTTGCTCACAGCCCAGCCCCTTTGAGCTGAGCGTGGGGCATACCATCTCACGGAGGGGAAGGGGGTGAGGGCAAAGAAAGGTTCCATGTCAACATGGTGGACACAGGTTTTCATATGACGCTCCCTACAGTCTCCTGTCTTCCAGACTTCATTATATGTAGGGAAACTGGATCGAGCCATAGTTATGGTTACCACTCGACAAGGTGGAGAGTGCCAGCAGACAGTGAGACTGATGCATAGCCTGTGGTAATGAGGGCAGCTGCGGGACATGATAGGTGGCACTGCAAACCAGCCTCGGAGACCCAGTGCCCAGACCTGGGCCAGCTTGACGCCGAGCACAAAGACAGCTACCATCACGAAGCCCAGTGGATTCCGAGCACGACGTGAGGAAAGCAAACAGCAGCACCCATCACAATTTTCCATATCCGAGTGCTCTGTTTTATTATCCCAGTCCTCGGGGAGCCCCAGACAGTCCACCTAGTACAGGTTGACTGTCTCGGTATCCCCAGGCTTGGGTTAGGACACACTCTCCTAATGGAGATCAATATTAGGCCTCTCATATTCCAACCCTATCTACATAGGAGTGAGAAGGTCCTGCACATAAAGCCATGACCTGAGATTTGCTCGGACTTCATCAAAAGCACTTACAACAACATCGATGACCCAGCATCAGCTAGATTAAAGATAGAGAGTTAAAGCAGTGCCGGTCATGTCAAAGAATTGGCCCAGTGAATGGGCCACTTTCTCCGTGTGCTCATTAAGTGGAAGGCGGGGCGGGATTTGGATGCGGCATCACTCCAAGACAGAATAAAGCAGGAATTAGTTGTTACATGGTGCTCCAGCAGTCTGTTACCTGACTGAAGTGCTCGATAGAGGCCGGGGCGGAAGCCAACAGTACAGACTGAGATGTTTATCAAATCATGGGCACGGGGGGGAGGGGTGCAAGCAGTGCTCACTACAGGGCTGTCAGCTGGGGATCTGGGCCAGGGCTGTAAGGGAAGCCAGCCCTCCCCACTGCCTCACCCCCACAAAGCTCATGTCATATCCTGGAACCACCCAGCACCGGCGTGCCCAGATCACCGCGGTGACATCAAAGGACCCGTCTCACTTCCGGAACATTCCAGACAGGCAGCCGTTTCATTTCTAATATGTGAAAACGGAGTTTTTACAAATTTAGATTCTGTTAGTGTTAAAAATGGCAAATTTTCTTAGCGGAAATGCAGCAGGCGGCACAATGGTTTTGAATGCGCCCAGTAACTTTGACAATAATGCTATAAAAATGGGTGAAAACTGTGCTTTGGATGAGCAAGTCACCTAGGTAACCAAACTGTATTGTACACATACACAACATTAAATACTGCACACACTGCAGTAATGACTGAAAATTATGGCCATCCCACTGTTTCTTTACCTATTAGCTGTAATCCACTCTAATGCAGCTTGATCTAACCGTGTGTTCGGAACCTACACACCAAGCACCCGTTTACATGGAGTCTGGTTCTCTCAAGCCACTTGCCAGTTTCATACGCCACAATTTAGTGAGACATCAGCTTAAAACTGACAGGAAATGCCCCTCATTTGTAGGAAATTTGTTTTGATCTATGTAATTTATTCTACTCCATAAAAAATTATGTTTAAATGCTAATAAGACACTTGGGGCATTTTCGCCATCATGGAAGCCAAATGGCATGCAACGTGAGCGCTACCTGCCTTCTGCATTTGCTACTTTTATACAGAGATCAAGCTCACACCAAATTAGCAGGAAAGCACTCTGAATGCCCGCAAGGAAGGGCAACAGACGTATGCAAGTCATTACTACTTACACATTCCATGAAAAATAGGGGCTGGAATCTCGAAAACAAGGGTGCTCCAGGTTAGATGATGAGTTCTCTGCTCTCGTAAGACCATCAACATGGCTGGAAATGTTACCATCACAGGGCAAACAGAGCAGGCTGCTATGTCTGCACTGGCAGAAGGCACTCTTGGGAATTATGCACCGTTAATATAAAAGCACAGATTTGCCATCTGTAACCTGGTGCTATAGTACTTAACCTCTATTGAATCATTAACATACAACAGAATTACCAGCAGTACCGGCATACTACAAAGCTGAACAGCAGAATTTACCCTGATGTTTACCATTTAACAACACAGAAAGGATTTATCCTTGCATAATATGCGCCTGCATATGTCTCTGAAAAAAAGACACCAACAATGAAGACAACCTTAGATGGAAGTCTGGGGAAATGCAGGCTCCCGTAAGCTAATCCTCTCAGCTACGGTGCATGAGTTGCGTTGGCCGGCGACAAAGGGAGTGTTTGTTTGTTAGAAAGCACAAGGCCATCCAGTGTTGCTGTCACACAAAAAAAGCATTTTCCATGCGAGTTAGTTATTTCATTTTGGAGGGAAAAAAGCACACAACAGTGCATTTCATGTTTTTTTAAATGGGGGCTGGAACAGAACGTGCTCTCCTCCATGCAGTCATTAATTCACACTCTGAGCTAGTTCAGTTCTGATGGCACAGTTATTAGGACACTAAGGAGGCTGAGTGGACTCTAATGCTGCTTCGAAGAGATATTACTACATGGGATTTTTCTATGCATGGAATGTGGGGAATGGTATTCTGGGTATTCTAATGGTGACGTGACCACCATGAAGATGTCATCCTACCAGGATGGTTCGAAGTGACAGCAAAAGCGACCTCACGAAGAAACGGACTTCACTACTGTGCCGTGTCATATTATGAAAAACACCCCCTGAACACACACACACACACAAACTCCGTTTGCGAGTTTCCCAGGGGGGCCAAGCCAAACATGCTCACAACTGGAGCAAGAGCCTCCCAGCGCCCTAACTACACATCATTGCTTGCATAGCTTGCATTTCACACCAGTTCCACTTTTGGTCCACTCTTAATCCCTTGTCAGACACATACCACATTTTCCATAAGGGTAAACAGAAACTGATTTTTATCCACAATGCACTGGGATACACGCAGGTGCTTTTGATCCAATACATAAATCAAGAAATCAGGCAGTTAATATACACATCTGAGGAGTAAGAAAGAAATTAAGAAGGAACTCTGTTCAAGAACATTGAACATTTCCATGGTGCACTGGGGGAAACGTTTCACCTTCCGAGCCCTCGGAAAGATGGCCGTGAGATTCGACTGGCAGGTAGCATGACCGTCCAACTGAAGGATGCTGTTCCACAGCTAACACAATCACATTTCTACACTGAGCCCTCCTATGTTACCCCCAGTTACCCTTTTGGCTTACGAGACATGAATGCACTTCAGAAGATCTTCATGGCGAGTCTTCTGTCCCATTCCCAACAGATAAAGTGGGTGGTGTCGACTGACCCTTCCAAGTGGGCAGGGAGCACTAGGGGACTCCACCATTTGGGTCAATCCAACAGCCAACAGAGTCAAAACTTCCCCAACGAGAAGCGACTGGGCCTGAAGAGAATTTACATGAATCCTCACCGGGTGTGCTGATAACATCGGCATCAGAGCCAAAGGGAGGGGGATGCATGTGGGGTTCTGATTGTGTGAATTAACATAATAGCAGGAAATCACTGTTTTTCGGCACATTCCCACTCCATCTGTTGATGCAGCAGATGCCCCGAAAACCCATGTTGATTGACAGGAACCAAGACAGGATCACACACATGGAGGAAGGGGAAAGGCATCATGACATTGCAGGTAAGAACGTGGCCCCCACTGATTCCCAGATGTGTTTATGGGGGACAACAATAAATCTCCATTGCATGAGGATGACAGGTTGGCCGCAGCAGAATCAGGGCCGAGCCAGCAGCGTGGATACTGAGGGAATGTATATGGTGCCTTCAAAACATGACCACTCTATATACACTCTGCAGTCAAGAACAAGTTCGATCATGAACTACAAAAGCAGCACGTCGCTGATACTCAATGGCCGGAGCCAAATAAATTAAACAGCCAGTACCTGAATCCTCAATCAATGAGCTAAAAACACATATCACTCACTACAGGTTTGTCTATAAGCCCTTTGCGGGTGGACCTACAAATAAGAGCAATGTTAAGATGTTGTGAAACCTCTCCAATGTTTAAATAAATGACATCACCCGTTTCCGCTACACTCTATTCCACCAGCTAACCAGTCCACCAGCCCCCCCCAAAGTTCAATTGCACAGAACCTCAGCTGACCCGTGAAAATGATTGGCCAGTGGGTCAGAGATGGTCCAATTAGCAAAGTGGCCAGGTATACATGCATCACACATGCTACAAGGATCAAGCATTGACCGTAATCGCTTAAACTCCTGCTGAGGTTTTTGAGGGGGGGGTTATGTAATGGTGTCCTTTGTTGGCCTGACCATGGCATCCAGTCTACTACATGAGGACGCCCATCACAAGTGGGTGGTTTTAAAAAGGTTGATCGGGAAAGCTCGCCCTGGGGACACGCAACAATGTGTCACCACCATAACACCACTGAGAGAGACTGGACATCCAGCGCGGTCAGCCTCGGTCAAAACAGGTCTCTCCTATCTCACACACATGGCTTCTTCTTTCCAGCATGAACAAACCTCTTTGCGCCAGAAGCTTGGTGTGCCTTCACACGGCATACAAAAATCACGTTTCAGAAAGAATGAACAAACAAATACACAAACAAAGACCCAGGCCTGAAGTTGATCAAGCCTCCCTCCCTTCTGGTTTAGTTTTTTCACTCTTCTGAAAAACTTTGATCACAGGCTTTGTCTTAGGTTGAAAGCGGGCTGGCCTTCGTTAAAACGGCCTCGCACCTCGTTACGCCTTCTCCACAAATTGCCTGGGGCCCCCTCCCCCGCCACCGTTAGTACTCCTAATTACCATAGGGCCTGACCAGAGAGCACAGGCCCCGCCCTTCATCTGGGTCCCATCTGAGCACCAGCTCGAGTCCAGCTGAATGAGACATTTCCCCCAGTAGTGAAAAGTGAAACATGTTCCCTTCTCGTCCTGCATCAGATGTGGCTCTGTTCGATTATCCTCCCTCCTGTCCGTTCGTTCCCTCGGCCAAAATGGTGGAACTAGGGTTCAGCACCACCGAGCTGAAGCGGTTTGGGATGGATGGGGGCATCCACAGGCCGGTCCCAGATGATGCTGTCTCACCAGGCACGCTTCCAGCCACCGTCGAAAGCCCCCTCATCAAGCCTTACCCCTCCAACCCCTCCCCCCTTCCAAAACAGCGGCTCTGCAGCCCCGCGACCAGCCACGATGAAGTCGCTGGTGCAGATGGGAGAAATTAGACGGCCAGCTGAACTGGAAGGCGGTTAAATCTCAAATTACTTTCAGACACGTGGCGTGCGCAGACCGGCAGCACAGCCAGTGGCTCCGGGTCGGGTGCGAGAGAATGCAAGCCCCGCAGGAAGTGACTCCGAAGCTTCTTCGGGTCCCACTTCCTCACCATCGTAAAGCCCCTGCCCCAAACGAACGCCCATGCTCAGATAGCACGAATCCAGCTCCCCCCCCCCAACCCCCCTGTCAAAATGTCACCACGCTGTTAGATTTCAGATTTCTGACTCACTTTCGGTACTCCAATGACACATCACGCGCGGGTGGTGTGGGGGGGGGGGTTAGGCAGACGGACACAGAATCCATGGGAAATTGCAGGCAGTCTCACGTTAGTACGAGCACTAACGAGCCTGACACACAGACACGCTGCTCGCTGAGACTCCTCATTTTCCGACAGGATCGCTGCTGCCGTTCAGCATCTGGGGCCAGGGGTCCCGCTCTCCTGCCATCCACCGGATCACGGCATTCTCCAGACTCCTGCCATACAGCCCTAGTTACCATGGCAACACAACGCTTCGACCACAACCATCTATGCAAACCTGTGAAAGAATAGCTGGGAGCTCGAGTTAGCATTAAAAGTGCCCTTGAAAAATCCCGGCTTGCGTTTTAATATTTAAAAACATAGCATGCATTAAAGCTATTAACATTCAGGCAAAAAAATTAATAAAAAAACACCGACCCCTTACACGGAACAGTACTGCCCTGAAATTAAGGGCATTTTAATGCAGGGTATTGATGTGCTTAGCAGAGAGACCAGCGCGCATCCAGGAAGGATTAGAAGGTGCGTATGTATCTAAAGGCCCCAAACAGCAGCTTCAACAGCCTGGTTCTGTAAAACCCTCAAATCTCAACAGATTTTAATCGCGGTGGGTCGTATTAAAAGCAGGGGAGTGGGTGTGATTACAAAGGCTGTCGGGGGTCATTACTCTGTAGCATGCATGTTAAACTTGGCACGGGACACACTGCAAGGGACACAAATCATTTTCATTCCACTCCGGGGCAGCTTAAGTCCCTGCTAGTGTGGAACCCCTAACTGTGAATGCAGTTGTGAGACCGCTCCCCAGACGTGGGGGTGTGTGGGGGCGGTTGAAGTCCAGCATGCCTTCGACACATGACTCCAGCAGCTTCTCAGAACCACCAAGGTGAAAATGTTAGTGAAACTGCCGTTTGAGGAAACGTTTGCTTTCTTTTTCCTTTTTTTTCCTCATAAATACAGGACGTGTAAACCTGCAGATGTCCTTTCCGCTGGTTCCACTGTCCACTTGGACAGCCAGTGAGAACTGGTAACTTTTAGGACTGAAGTCTGAAATCCTAAAAGATGAGGAAACGGAGTTCGGTGTTCCCAGCCCTATCCGACTACACCGCCCCTCAACATGGCGGCAACATCAAGGCTGAATTCCCGAGCCTGCGAGCTGACTCCAGCAGCCTGCAGAATCACTTCCGAGGAACGCCTTTGTTCTTTGTTGTACTTCTTTTTTTTTATCAGAGTCTCGATGCATGGGACAACTTGGGCGACACCAAACAGGAAGCCCTACGTAATCAGATGCTGTAATGTTTATTTCCATCCATCACTCATGGCCTTCCCCAACACGAAAGCCCATTCACCAGGGGCACACGAGGGGGGTCCTTCCTCACTGTCACCTAGGCCTCATGCAAAAGAACCTAAAACCATTTTGCTTTACTAACATCCTAAAACCCGCAGCCTGCACTCCCGTACTTAACCACAGTAAACCATCCCTTGTTGCACATACAATTCCAGTGAAACTTTAAAAGTGAAGCAGTCAGACAGCTCCAAAACAACCTACCACGCAGAGTAGAATAGCATTACAGGACAATTATCCCAATTACAGACATAATTAAACTGTCAGAGCCTTGAAGGAAAGAAAACTGCAAGAAAGCAGGCCGTCGCTTCCTGCGTTTCACTTCAAAAGCCTCCGTCTGCTAATATGGGTCCTTGTGAAGTTCTGTTTTGCCCGAGTTTCCAGAAAGATTACATCATCACGAGCAAAAGAAGCGTAGAGAATCGGCCGTCGCAAACAGCAAAGACAGAAACAGTTATTTCATGCATTTGGATGTGTTTTATGTAATTCAAGGACTCCTTTTCAAATCTTTCTGACAAATTTTAAAAAGCTAGACAGTAGACAAAAGGCAAGCGTGTTCATTACATTAGGTAGAGAAAAGTTAAAGAGCATATTCCAAGGCCAGAGTGATCTTCAAGGAATATGACCTCAGTTAACATTAATCCACAAAGCAAGCCAGAAATGTGTCACCACAAACGTAGCTACAACATTTTCGCTACTCCTTGCAAAACAACTTCCTCTATCCAACAATTCGACACAAAGAAAAGCAACCTGCAGAACTGAAGAAAACACTAAACAAAGCAAGGTTTCTCTGGGGCAAAGCTTTTCAAACAATGAACTATACAGCTGTTCTTTTGTTCCCACAGCCAGAGTGAACCTCAGAATGGTTATTCACTAAGTGGCGGCAATCAGCAGAGATTTATCTTGTGAATTAAAGAAAATTAGGGGGGTTACATTTTATTGGATGAAAGTATTGACCCACAAGGGCACCGCTCATCTTGTTTTATATACACAGTGGTACATGACAGTTTTGGAACTGGGAAGGGATTTTATGAAATTCCATCAAAAGTAGAGAAAGGAATTGATGTGTTTGCAAGCCACAGCAGGTTCGGACACTGTGATCAGTAGGTTGCTGGTTTGAATCCTGTGGTTGGCAGCGTGAGCTCATTGGCCCAAACCCCCCAATCCAGGGACTGTCTGACCCTGCTTCCTCAAAAATATATTTAACTTTGGAGAAAATGACAGACAGGTGATAGATAGATAGACAGATATAGTTAGTTAGTGAGTTTCGAGGCATCCATCTGCACTGACAATACAAAGAAACTGAGCAACTGAGGAACCCCAGATATAACCCAAGAAGATGCTGGTCTACTGACGAGAACATGGGCCACTGTGGAAGAAGACAACACACACGTGGACTGCACTGTCCCAGCACCCGGACACCAGAAGGGGCTCCTCGATCCACCCCCAAACTCGATGTGCTCTATGTTTGGCCGTCCTGTCACTGACTCTGCTGTTCCAGAACCGCCAGCCTTAACAAAAGTGCGATGGGAGATGCAGTGAATTTTACCCCCCCCCCCAAGACCGATGTTTCACCCATTAACGAGGGGATCGAGCTTTCGTCAAATCAGTCACACCTCCTATGAGAATGCGGACATTGTACTCGCTATAGAAATGTCTCCTTAGAGAAAGATTTTCAGTCCTCGTTGAATGCAGGCGGGAAAAACCATGTTCCGCTTCGATTCCATGGTCATTCTTTGCATGTGACGGAGGATTTACGGCGAGAGCCACTTCCGTGAAAACGTGATTATCTCTCCCTGTTATCAGTCTCCATTGTCATGCCAATGTTTTGCTACACCAGACAGCGTGTTTATACATGACTTTAGGAACATTTACCTGCCTTTTATTTGCCAGCTGCTACGGTACAATCCAGTTACATGAATCTGAATTAAGCCAACCTTACAAATAACACTTTAATGAAAGGCATGGGAGGCCTGGATAAAAATGGCGTAATCAGAAGGTTGCAGGTTCCGGAGATTCATAGGGTTCTGAACTGAGCCCAAATGTACATGTGGCAGATGCACAAACAGGGTACAAACCATAATGTTACACAAAGTCTCAAGACTGGGGAACTCAGGAGAAAAATAAACTTTTTTTTTTATGTACTTAAAATTAAATCATGAAAATCATGGAAAATGGCTTTTAAATTAAAGCTTTTTTCATACTTTTAATTTCCTGGGATGCTCTTGCAGGGCCGCTTTGGTGCAAGCATTCCAGTCTAATTAGTAATGTGTGTGTATTTGCGGTGCAACGACTGGTAAATCGCTTACCCATAAGCCTTTGCCTCGACTCAGGAAATGACAGCACACAGGGGCAAGGTTCCATCCAAACAACATCTACTGAGATATTACCACATAAAATACTTTTCCTGTCCGCTCCCAGATGGTTCCAAAGCACCGTGTGTTTTTTTTTTTCTTTCTGCTGACCGGAGGAATTTGTGAATGGCCGAAGTCCCCGAGCCAAATTCCGTATTAAAATCTGACACCACGTACGGATTGCAGCAGAGTCTCTGAGCGTGCGAGGATGGCCCCTTCGGTGAGAAAACGCCAGAGTCATTCTTTTTTTCCCCTTCGTCAAAATTAAAAGCAGATGTCTGCACGTTGAAATGACAGTACAGTGGATGACGTAAGCCAGCTGCCGAGGCCTCGCAATAATAATATTAAAACTGAAATACCACAGTTACAGTGTCCTGTAATTTGTATTATGGTGTTACAGTACCATTATTCAAATATGCCCTGTGTAAAAGTATTTGAGGGCTTTTTTCCTTATTAAATACTGTAATCCTACTTAACCAAACAATCAAGTTAACGCTCAGCACCTTTCTACCTGATAGCAGACAATGAGCGACTGTTTTATGTGATGCTTGGCTGGTCTCTGGAAATGTCTGTCATCATGGTTTTTTCACATGAATTTAACCCATAAAAAAAAAAATCACCTTCCAGACACGGAGAGACGATGACCTAGAAAACGGCACACCAGAAACCAAATGACATCATACACAAGCAAGGTTTACTTTTTCAATTCTAGGGGTTAAAACTCCTAATCTGTGTTGTTATGGCATTCATCTACTGTGGCTGACCACCTGGGTGGTGATGTAACATGATTTCCTGCTCAGCCCACAGGGCAGTGAACACAAAACCCACAAATGAACACAAAAGAAGGAGAAAATACATATTCACTGGCTTCAGTGGCCCAGGCGTGACACCCCCAAATGTCACGAGATCCCATCAACGCGACAGAGAGACCGGAGCGCTCAACGTCAACCCGCTGATCCACAATGTAAACGCAGAGGCATTTTCAGGAGCCGGAGCCGTCGCTCACATCCGACATTCTTGACATCTTTCCAGGCTGTTACAGGATCCCAGAAAATATCAATAACAATCAGATTTTCTGCTCTGTGAACCAGAACTCAAGATAACTAGTTTGCGAACGTCGGCAGAGCATTACACTGTCCTACAGGAGTGCCGACTTGACCCAAACTGAACCGTGTTGGGTTAGTAATTCAATCTGTGCGACTCCTTCCACCGGAGTTACTGTGTCGCGGCGTGGGCTGAGCACAGTCCTTTTCAGATATCCCTCTGATGGGGCAGTGACCACTTCAAGCGGCCCAATGAGACTCTCCTGCTCAACCAGTGCCAATGAAAGGGGAATGCGCTGGAATCATGCTGCTCACTCGATCAATGCAATTCCAACACTTGAGGCGAGTTTAGCCCGATTTTCCAGCCCACCTCTACGATTCAGACGGATATGAACGCTGGCCTGTGTAACCCCGACGTGAAACACGCCTCGCTCTATTACACATGCATAAGGGAAAAGTTCCAGATAAATCCCTGAAAGGTGACGTGAGTTTCCTTAAACAATTTTGACTCAGGTGTTAAAGTCATACTCCTAAAAGCGCGAGCTAGATCTGGTGCCCGACGCACCCCGACAGACCACACGCAGACAACAAATACCGCCGCATAAGGGAAGGTGCTCACCGTCTTGCGTCATTACAGACGGCGTATGCGTGTGGCACACAGCCTCCCACGGGCCGCTCTAACCCACTGGGAACACGATTAAGCTGCGTGGAATGAAAATGTATTTTTTCGGGGCTTTTTCTGTTTAATCAGGGGCAAAAGCAGCTCTGCTCTTCTCATTTCCTCTTACTGGCTTCCAGGTCACTGGGAATCAGTGCAGAATAAATGAATTACATGTCTGTTGTTTACATAACGTAAAACCATCAAGGCCTATGTGCTGCCTCTCTGTGGAAACCTCACCGCACGCACGCACGCCGCTGCTGTCCGCACACCCATAAATCTTGAATATTAATTTCCTCTTTCTCACTCCATCATAGAGCTGCTATTCTGAAATAAACCTCAGAAGCTCACCATTCTACAGGCTGGGTAAGTTACAGCCTTACGGGGCCAATGTGAGTTTTTCAGCTAAAGGTGAAGCTCCCACTTGGGCTCTGTGCTGAATTTTTGGTCATGGCCCCCAGAAATCAGAAAGGATGCTCCCCCACCCTTGGATTTACAGTTCCTCCTAGACATTATTCTCCTTGAGAGGTAGATCTAGCTCAACAATACTGCAGCAGAAACTGAGCTGATGGTTCGATCCGCTCTACCTCATCTGCCCCTCCCCACCCCCCAAGAGATTTTGATTTCTGTCTAATCAAACTCTCCCCTAATAAATATGCCCGTATTTTGAATTCTTTTTAAAACTGTATTGAAAATAATGCAAAGAATCTAATTCTTCCATCCAAGATAATGTTGTAATACTGATTAATTATAATAGATATTTACATCGCAGTTGAAATACGTTGTGTGGAGTTTGCATGTTCTCCCCGTGTTGCTAAATTGCCCGTAGGTGTGCATGTGTGAGTAAATAACGTGTGAGTGTGCCCTGCGATGGGTTGGCACCCCATCCCGGGTTGTTCCCGATAGGCTCCGGACCCCCCGCAACCCTGAATAGGACAAGCAGTTTCAGAAGATGGATGGACGGTGAAATATTTGAAAAAAAAATTGAGGAAACCCAACTCCACATTTACAATGAGTGCTGTGCACTTCCAAGAAAACTGTTAAGCACCAATTAAACGGTAATCGATGCAACATGCAAAAGCGGAGCCTAATTGCTCTCATGCGCAGCTCTTTACTGTCACGGCTGAGTAAATATTTTCTGTTTGCTTTCTTTTATTCTTCCTTTTTCATGTGATCTGCCAGGCACCGATGGAATGAATGGTAAGCGTGTGCCCATTTAGGCACTTCTGCACTCCAGCTAATCATTAGCCTAACATATTTTCCTATTTCCATTAGAATTTCTGCAAAAACAAACATGCTGTTGCGCACTCTTTTCGTAGCAGATGCTGAAAAGAAAAACAGTACATTTTCTTTTTCTCAGCCTTCACCCTACCTTCCATTGCCAACCTTTTTTCATTACGTCCAAGAACTGTACAATTTGTAAATGACAGTTCAACAAAACAAGGGGTTGTCACTTGTGAGAAACACCAAAACAATTTAGAATGTCATGACGGAAAGTTCTGGGCAAATGAAGCCACAGATGAGCTTAGCTGGTCATTTTACACCGGCCAAATTCCTTACACCTTCTCCCAGTCTCCACAACATAATCCCCATAACTGTTTCCATTCCTCCTAAAACACACAGTGCTTGCTGCATGAACACAAACACAGGCGAGATTTTATCCTTCACAGGACACGGTAGCCCCTTCTCCCACTAATCGTGGCAATGGTTAAAACTTAATATCCTGTCAGAAAAGCAAACAAAGTACACAGAGACATCTGATTCGCCAACAGGGAGACCCGACAAGGCTCTATGACAACCTGCCGCCATATAAACACATGGCCCCTCAATGCTACTGTGCAGGATTTATGGTGCAAGACACAGGTGTCGCTACAATGATAAGAAGCTGCAGAGCGTATAGGATGTAGTAATAAAAAACACACATTTGCCTCCAAACGAACTGCAATCTAAGGGTAACTTTCAACACCTGCTTCACAGGTTTGAATATGAGCCAGACGTTCTCATAGGTTAACACCGCTTTCCGGTGTCTTCTCTATATAGCAGCGGGGAGGTAAACTGGGCCAAGCAAAGGCAACATTCAGATCTATCACCCCCAGCCCTCCCATATTCCTGTACTGTTACTAGAAGAAATATCTTGTCACATCCTGCGAAAGAAACCTCGCGATGTTGCAACGTTTAAAGCGCAGAACTTAACTGAGAAAGCAACACGACGGCATCACGTAAGCAGATTTCAAGAAGATAAGGGGGCACTGTTATGGACGCCAACACCCTACAGGCATGTAATTTTGCACTCTCTGAACGCTGAGTCAATCCCCCCCCCCCCCAATCACCCCCTAATTGCACATCTGTGCTTAAAATACATTATATATTTATTTCAATAATGCCACTCAAACTTCAGTCTTTAGTTGGAGGTGGTCTCAGTGACTGCTCTTACCTTTCCATAGACCTACAAGAGCATTTATTCCAGCTGAATTTAAGAGTGGAAAACTCTTTCTTTTTTTACTTCAGAAAACAGAAAGATACTGCGTGTACTTTTCCAGTCATTATTAAGCTATTTTCACTCCAGATGGAACTGCAAATTGAGGTAATTTAGTACTGAAAGGTGACAACGTGGAATTTAAAGCTGTACACTGCATATTACACTAACATGGTTGTTAAAATGCTATCTCAGTAGTTTAGTACAGTATGGCATAGTATAGTATAGTATAGTATAGTATAGTATAGTATAGTATAGTATAGTGAGCCTATAGTGAAGTTCACATGAACGGAGTTTAATCAGCGCCACGTGTTGGAATGTGACCCTCATCTCAGGCCGCATTAAGTATTCAGGTTACATAAATAACTAATTGTTTTATGCAAAACAAAAATGACCTAAATACTTAAACGATTGTGTTTAATCCCGGTGAATAATCTGTGTAATCCTCTACAGTACATCGGCACAATATAATTGTATATAAATATTAAATATAACTACAAAACTAAACGTTTTAAGTATCGGGAGTCCAGAAAAATGGTTATGAGAGATATTGATTACCTTCTGGTCCACTATTGAACAGACAAGATCTTTGACGGCAGACAGCGAGAGATCATGCGCTTCCAGGTTAACCGTCTCCCGGGTGAGTCCGATCTGGAGGAGGAAGGAGACGCCGTGAAAGGAGCCTCGGGAGTTGGTGGGACTCGGGGCACTCAGGCTCCCGTTAGAGAGCCTGCAGAAGGGCGCTGGTGGGCTGGGGGACGGCGACGGGGTCGGCGGTGCAGCGGGATGCTGAGAATGAGGGTACGCTTTAGGCAAGGGCGAAGGAGACGAGCTGCTGCAGGTAGACATTGGGGTGTCCGCCGATTGCCGAGATGCTCACTGTGCAAAATATATATATATGTATATATATACATATATATGTATATATCAACCGTCCAGCGTCCCGAAAAGGTGACCAAAGTATTACCAACAAATACTACGCCGCTGTATCATTTTCTCCATCTCGTAGCCTGGAGTGACCGAATACAGCACCTCCCGGATAAATGATCATCAAGCCCGATTTCTTGGGTAGGGGGACATTTCGGAAAAGATATGCGGTATCCTAAAATGGGGCGCCTGAAGTTATACAGAAACGTGGCTTTCGAGTCAGCGGGAAACGCCTGTTGATTCCGACTTCATCCTCGGACTGAGCTTGCGAAGCGCTTCGAGCCGACAAATAAAAAATGATCCCTTATAAGAGAAATTAAACGCCGTTTCGCCTCTTCCACGTCCTCCGCCGAAAGCGGCTGTATTGCTCCCAAAGCTCGATTAGATTAAGGCCATTCTTTGGAAATGTTTCTTGCTGTGTGTAGTCCACTTTTGCCAGTTGTAGTCCACTGTCAGTCGACGTTCTTCTTCAATCGCCGGAAATCTAGCAACAAACATGAAAAACGGGGAAAACTGAGCGGACAACTGGCTTTAATGAACAACTTCACAAATGCGCGTTTCTGCGAAATACAGCAAGGAAAATAACGCACAGGGCGATGTATGTACGCCGGATCGACGTAGAGACCTTTAGAGAAAATTAAAAAGGTGCTATTAGAGTAACCCATAGACAAATATAGAATTCACAGCGCATATTATAACGACAATACGATATTATACAGCGAAAATGTGTGCTACTTATAATTTTCAAAAGTCGCCTCACATATCGATGGCAATTAATCTTCTGCTTGGCAACAACACTTAATATACAAATATACTTCAGAAGGAAACCACCGTTTTCGTTTTCGTTTCAGCCTTTAAAGATTAGTAAAAAAAATGTATTTTTATTAATAAATAACGGTTTTACAAAGGCATTACACATATACATCAGTACCTGCAGTTTCACATACCATGCATGTGTATTTAGTTGCAGGATCTAGCAGATTATGCTTGCCTTTCTAATTTGTAGTTTCATTGTACGTCTCACATCTGGAAACAGAACTATTCAACATCTGGGACCCTCCCACTTTCAGCAGAAAAGCAGACAGAATAACCACCAAGTCTGTACATGTCAACAAACGAAGTTACGCTACATATATACTGGATATTCTAAATGTGACAGTAATTTTTACCCACAAAAGCTAGTCAGTTTGATATTTTCTTCATAAAAAAATACGTTACCTCCGCTTTTTCAAGAAGGCGGTTTTTACAACCCTGGCAAAAGTACTGGAAAAACTTCTAAATTCAAGCAACACCAGAAAACGAGAAATGAAGAGTTAATTCACAGTGCAGTTAGCAAGAAAAAAAAACTTCTGCCGGAACTTTAAAACTGAAAATATGTATAAAAATCAATATATAAGCGGATACCCAATCAAATATCCCAAAGGTATCCCCCCCTTCAAAAAAACTTTCTCTTCTATCCACAGCCAGTTAGCTAGCTCATGCGCATCTTATTATCCCTCCAGCTGTGGCTGCACCCCCTCTTCCAGTTACTAATGGAGAAGAAGAAAGGCATTATGGACCCTGTAGTTAATGTGGCCTTCTCCGCAATTTTTTTAACAGTTGTAACGGCGATGACAAACTACATATCCCATATTCAATAGCAAACGCTTTTGGCGTCTTGCTGTAAAATACGCATGCGCGTTTATTAGCACGGTTTCCCGTTATACGGAGCATGTATTGCAGTGGTCTCTGTAGTATTAACGACCTCTAACGGTGAAGTGAAACGCACGAAAGATATAGTGATGTATAAAATCAGGTTTATTGACACGTATGAGTTTTATTCACTTTCTATGCCTTACGTGCTCAAATAAAATAAAATATTGTATGGAGATATGCCTTACGAACAACAATTTAGCGTTTCAGTATATTAAAAGTTTAAGAAACTACCCACATAGTTGCATGTTTGACGGTTTTTATGAGCGCCATAACAAAATACACAATTAAAACCGTTAAAAACAACTCTCCAGTACAGTGAGATCTAACTTTCGTTACACAATTACTTGGGTGTATTCCTTATACCGTTGCCATGTTGCTATAGCACCCTGAAACATAATACTGCATCATGAAGAGCAAGAAGAAAATGTAACATTTCGTAACTATTTGAGCTAGATAATAAACAATTAACTATGTTACAGAAACATAAATATATATCCAACTCAACACGAAAAATGTCCTAAAAAAGAAAAACGGAGGAGTTTACTTAGAAACTTTAGGAAAATCGAATCGGTAATTAATTATGGTATATTGAAGTAAAACACCATAAATAACATGGACAGAAAAAGGTATAGGATAGGAAGGAAGTTAATGCCCTATTGAGATATGTTTAAAAAGGGTAAATAATGCGTATTGTTCGACTAAATAAACAAATGTAATCGAAATCAAAACTAGCAATTTCAATTGTTTCTCGCAGGAAACTGCAGAAAGACGAAAAATATCACAATAAATTAAAGGGAGAAGGCCCCAAAAAGCCATCTCGGAGGAAACCAGACTTCTGTAGAAACAGATGCAACCATGGTAGACAAGAAAATTCTCTAAAGTTCTGAGTATAGTAAATACACTTGCACAATAACAACTAATATTTTAAATTGCATTAATGCTCAATCATAAATGGTTTGGCCCCAACCTACATTGGTGGTTTTTCGAGCAAAAAAGGAGTCCCTGGTGTACCCTACAATACCTATCCAATATGATGAACAGGAAGATGTGTGTAGGTCAGAAACAATGTCAATTACCTGTTATAAAATGTCTCCAGTTAAGCAATTGAACTGTCCATATCGGCGCATCATGACACAAGTTTTGTTGAGGGGATGATTGTTGACAGTAACAATGTGCTCAATCAGACAGTCACATCATAAATCTGCACAAAACTAGGGCGGGGAGGCACTGGGGGACGACACATCCAGGTTCATGAAGCACTTCGGAGACTCAGCTTTGCAAGACCCCAGCTCTGCTTTACCTTAATAACAGTCCACTAGTCCGGAGTGTTGTGACTGTCTGGATTCGACATGTTAAACGGCATTTTACAATAATTTGATTGCTCTAGACATTTCAAGACAGAGGGTTTAGGTTCCTGTATATTTTTGATACACAACTGATAAACGATGGAGAAACATAACAGCAGAGAACACGAGAAAGTTGCAAACACAAAATAAAAACTCTTAAGTAGCAGTCATTCTTGCATTCATGATGCTATTTAAAACTTCCCTCCCTCACAAAATTCATATTACCCGCCCTCCCCCAATGAATTAACAACTGCTACATCAAAAGATCATTGGGCATGCAAAATTTGTAAATATTGACAGTTCCACTCTGTTGCGGGTGCTAAAATGGCAGTCTGATTGACTGTTCCTGAGTGTTACCTTTCCACTGGCAGGCATTAACAAATCTGCACTGGAAACCTGCAGCTAAATGGAGTTAAAGATTAATAGACTGTAGTTAGTATACAGGAGTGGTAACTGAGGACTGTTAACATAATTTTAACCACATTTCCCGGCCTTTCTACGTGGCGAGCTGCGCAGGTCGCCCGGAGTCAGTATTGCGGGAAACTCGGGTCGATCTTCTGAGCCCATGCCATCAAGCCTCCGCAGATGTCCTTCACCGTCACATTCTCAATGTCCACGCCGGACATTTGCTCCAGGACCTGGACCGCCTTCTGAGAGTCGTTGCCCAACTTGCAGATGATGTACACTGTAACACACACACCCACACATACCATCATATACAATGGGCAATTTATAGATGCTGATCAGTCAACCTGACTGCATGCTCAGCCTTGTAGGTGAGAAGCAGTTGCGCCCCCTACTGGGCCACCATGCCATCCTCAGAACAGAACAAGCTGTGGAAAATCATTCTCTTCCCATGAGCACCACATAAAACATAACATAACTCTTCAGCAGTAAATTCTCTCTGTGGACAATCATTCACCTGAGCTGCAGTGCATGACTCCAGAGCTGCCAAACTGGGCCCCATGATCGTAAAACGCTGGTGAACAGGAAGGCCAGTGATGATTAAAAAAAATTACAAGGGAGCACTACAGAAGTGTTTGGGGGGGGATCCATTGACTTATATTCATGCATATCAAATTTGCTTAGCAAGGGGGCTGTAATAATACATTTCACATATTTTTTTAATTCATGGGCTTTAATTTATGAACACCCTTGAACCATTATGATGGGTACGCTAGCTCAATTTTTTCTTTCCTATTGTTGGGTACATTTTGCTGTGCTTGTGCCAGTTTACTAATCTATTACACTCTGTAGTGTAAATTCTTAATTGCGTGTATAATTCTATGCAAAACAAAAAAAACAGGATTGTAACAAAACAGTCAGTCATTGAAGCACATCAGCCTGACCATGTGTGCTTGATTTGACAGCACGCCTCCCAAAATAGTTTAATTAAAATTACTCATCATTAATAAAACATACAACATCACAGGCTGCACCTATAGTCTATGGAAATAAAACCTTGATTATTCAAGAAGTGGACAGCTGCTTGTGCAGAATCCAATATTTCTGTATTGGGAAAGAATCTCTTAGCAACAGCAACGTCAACACGGTCACTGGATGCCAAATAAACCTGGTCTTCAGCGGGACGAACAGCCACAAAGGCTTAATTAGGCAAGAGGAAACTCGGATCACTCATCTTTTTTGTTGCCAGAATGTTGCACCGGCTATCGCACTACTGTGTAACGAGGGGCTGTGCAAAACAAGGGCACCCATGCAAGCAGTCCGCACCCATGCAAGCAGTCTCATGCAACCTCATCCGCACACGTGCAGCAAAGGCAGCAGCAGCCTGCAGGCTTCCTCCAAATGCCTCGCCGCTCGTTACCACACACTCAGCATGCACACCTCCAGGGGCTGTTTGTTCCCCGCTTGGTCTTACCCTTGCAATATTTTGGAGGTAAATTTACATTGAGCTTCATAGAACACCTTGCCACAAAACAAAATTTAGTTTGGGAGCAACAAAATTGCGCTGATTCTACAAGATTCATCAGTACCCCCCCCCCCATTATGACCTGTACACTTTGATGTGGCTGATTTCATCGCGATTTTGATACCTTAATACTGGTTAATGTCTCACAAAATGATTCCATTTTTTTCCCCCCTTTCAATATAACCACATTTGAATGGCGACGCCTACCAGGAACGCTCGTCTCTGTCTGCCGTTTAGAGTCTGCTATCTTCTCTTTAAGCTTCTGTATATCTTCTGCTCTCCGGTCCTCTAAGCTTGCAAGTGGAATATCTGTCAGATTCATGGGAAAAATAAGTCTGGTGGCATTTCAGTACCAAACAGAACGTGAATAATAACACAAATGCGTCTGGGTAAATGGTATCGATGCACGTGTGCTGCTTCCACCAGACTGTGTGACAGCTTCGTACCACGTTATATGTCGTATGTTGCATCGTGGGCCATGGAGAAACATTCTCTCATGTACACGGGTGCTGATGACAATAAAGTACCTTGTAATTTGAAATCAATGACTGTATCAGAGTGACAGTACTGGTGCCACAGTGATGCTGAAGCAAAGGATACTGAGAGAAAACGGCAGGTGGCAAATGTTCACTTCCACTAGGGGCCGAACGTCCAGCAAGAGGTGGCGTCTCCCATTATCCACAATCTCTTTATATTCCTGCAAATTCCCATCATACAGGACAGCTATGGTTTACACCAGCGATTCTCAACCCAGGGGTTGTGGCAAGTTCTGAAAGGATCGCGAGGCAGAGTTGCAAATGTAAGCATTTTAAAACCAGCAAGCTCCTGTGCTGATCCACGATCAGATTTCCCAGCCCCAGTCCTAGAATTAACCCATATAAACAGGTCTTGGGTCTGCAAATGCTTAGCGCAAAACTAGTGAAACCTCAACCAACCCAAGAAGCCAAACCGCAGATGCTTAATTTATTCACTGGCACATCCAATCAGATTTGTGCGAAAGGCATTGATTGCCGTACACTGAAGAGTGCACTGCGCGCTCAACAATAGCGTTAATTTAAACCTATACTTGACATAGGGGTCGCCACTGAGCCCGCATGGTAAAAACTGGATCGCAGTGCAAAAACGGTTGAGAACCACTGGTTTACACATATAGCAAAGACAGATTATGGCTTCCTGCCAATAAAACTGATGGGATCATTTTATTTTAAGATTAAAAACAATATATAAACACAACTTTGCCTCTGCAAAGCTGCCCACTGCGACAGAGGCGAGTTTTTAGGTTATATTTCTGTGACCGCAGGGATTATTAAAAATGGCATTTTTAAGTGCACTGCAATTTGAAGGCCTGGCCTGACCAACAACTCCCCAACCTAATGCATTTATTCACCAGAAAGCAAACAAATGTGAGCTTATGTAAAAGCTTCACCCCCCCCACCATGGGTCGTCCTTAAGGTCTTCTGTTCTGCTCCGAGCTCGTGCTATTTGCTAAGGTCCATCTGGGTAATTGCCCGAAATTTACAGGGCAATCATATAATTGTATAACCGTAATCGTGCTAATCTAAAACCAACGGCCTTAAAAAACATTGAGGGCTCTTCTGTGTACAGTTACCTGGACAGATATCCTCTGTTCTCTGGAGAGCAGGGAGAGTCTGCGACACTTTGGTATGCCGTAGCATTAGCGGGTTCCGGATCAGGGAGACACAAAAATACCACGCATCATTAGAATCCAGTTTTATCGTCAAAACACAAACGTATACTATGAATAACCAGTTCCATCAGTGATTAAAAAAGAAAAAGCGATTATTATGCTCGATCAGAGGCTATTTCAGCGCCCCTTAATGAACAAAGAGAGGCTGTGTTACAGGGTCAAGCAGGATGTGTGCTTCTTACAAAACTGCATGCTGTCTTGGACAAAGTGAGGTCTGGGCACGATCTAGCCCCCGGGGGCTAAATCACTGGCTGAACACTCAGCAGCCCGAGACAGCCCCCCCTCCCCCCTGCCCCCACAGAGGTTACCGCCCTAGTGGCTGAGGAACGCAGCCCAGCACACAGACCGTACACTTGTCTGGATTACGCAAGGCGGCGCACAGATCACCATTTACCTGCCTCCATACCTTGCCAATTATCACCAGAACAAAAAAATATGTACAGTTACGTGATGACAAAAAATGATTTTGATGAATTTATGAAAATAGATTTCTAATCTCTGGTAATTCAAAACTGAATATGTATCCATTTTCATATTAGCATTTTAGTAAGTGCAGGCTTTAAGATGAAGCTTATTATTTTATAAGTTATTATTAATGCTAGCTTATAAACTCCAGCGAGTTATTTATTTATTGTAACTGTTCTTTGATATGTATTTTTGCCATTGTTTACTGATGTAGCCCTTAGGAATTCTCCAAATCGTTTTTAATTGTAGGCATAATTGCGCAATGAGAATGAAGAACAGGGAGCCTCCACCATCCCTCCCCCACCCCCAAGGACACCCGTCTCACTTTGTCCGTAGCAGCAGATCCACAGAACTTCTCGTAGTTCTGCAGCTCTGTGACGGTCGGTCTATCCCCACACACCACACACTCCGTCTGCCGGGAACGGAGTCGGATCGAGCGAAAACGGGATGTCTGGGCCTCGAACATCAGCAGCTGCTGGCTGAGGGACGCTGGCAAAACTTTGTCAAGGGAGACCAACTGCAGCACTCACGAAACGCCAGGGGGCGCCACTCGCAAGGCGGCCGCCACAGCCTCTACTGCCGTCCGTGTCCTGGCGAACTAAGGCTACAGCTGACACAAGGTCATATTAAATATATAAATCTGCTGTGGTGCAGAAAACCACAAAAACACAATTTTACCATCAATACTAAAACCATTTTTTAAATTTCCATCTGTTTTCTATAAACATTTATCCACTGCAGGCTTATACCAAGCTTGGAACGTGTCTGTGGAAGCAGAGAAACAATACACAGAACAGCCAGGACATGATGTCGTCCATCACTGAACACAAACACACAGGGTGCTTCAGGAACACCAACCTGCGTGTCTTTGAACTGTGGAGAAGAAAAAAAAAAAAACTGTATAAAGGTCATAATAAAAGCCTTAAGAAACCTTGTGGGCCTTCAGAGACCAAACCTTGTTTCGTAACGTTTTATCTGATGGACTGAAGAGGAAAAAAATAAAATAAATATTGGCCGCTTCCTTGCAGGCGCAATGCCACAAAAGCCCATTGAAAGTGTGATTCATTCAAGGGCCGACTCATCGCCCTGCAGCCAGATCTTGTTTACAGAGGCAGCACCGCCACCACGGCCGCGAGACAAAGCGCAGAAATAAACGCAAAACGGCCGTCATTGTCCGCGGAGGATACATCCCTGGGTGGAGGCGATCTTCAGAACCTCCAGGGCTTGGAAACAGCCCATAATCCCTGGCACTGTGGCGTTTGAAAGAGAAACGCTGTATCAGAGAAGACACTGCAACGCCACGAACGCCATAATTTTCCAATTATATATACTCGTATATGTTTTAATGTAATTTCAAAATCTAAAAAATAGAAATTGTTTCATGGTTGTTTTGGAGGACAGTGGAAGTGGAAAAGCTAAAGACATAATGTCACAACCACCATTTAAAAATAAAGGTCACCAATAACTGGGAAGAATCAGCCAAGACTCACCGACACCCAAGACCCCTCCATCGGAGCAATTGGTGACCGTCTCCGTGGGCGGGGGCACAGGGTACAAGCACCTGTAGCAAGGCCCTCCACGGTAGTTATAAACTGTCAGCTACAAGATGCAAGGGGAGGAAGAAAGAGGCAGGGGTCTTTAAAGGGAGACATAGTGGTACCAGTGAGTACACTTTGCCACTGGTCAGCCAACATGCCAATCACCCAATCCTGCGTGCTCATTGGATGACAAGACGGCAAGGGGCCGAGGCCTTACCTGCCCCTCCATCCGCAAGGCGCTGGCGGACACCAGAGGCTTCCCGCTCAGAACGCAAGCATCGTTCACCAGGTAACGCGTGGGCACATTGTCTGAGCAGTCAGCCACAATGTCGTACATGGGGAAAACGTTCAAGGAAGCATACCCTTGCTGAGCAACATACTTTAGTTAGTGTAATTTGACAAATGGCACAGTCGCACACACATCCATACATAATCTACAGAATGAACATGGAGTAGGAAATGTCTTTTACACATAATAAACATCATCAGTGTCGGGCTCGGGGGGGCGTTACGGCTGTGACTGATCTGGTAGCCATTTCGAGCCTCGGTAGAATATTCACATTACAATACGCCCCCCCCAGCCCCCCAAGTGCCGAATAAGTGGTCGGACCCTGTGTTCGCACCCCAATCTCTCCTCTCAGCGTACATGCGTGTCAGTATGCACGCCTCAGAAGAGAGCAAGACGCGGCTTGCAAACAGAAGCATTCCGATATACCTGTGCAAAAAATGGCAAATGCAAGGTTAATCCATCTTAGGTAAGCGTGTTTATTTTCTCCAAAGCGACCTTTTTAACGGGCTGCTTTTGCACAGTCCGGAGGAGTCCAGGCCTCTGGTTTTGAGACGGCGCGTGGAGGCGGCAGACGCCGGGCCCCGGAAGGATACTGCTGAATGAGCTGCAGCGCGTTGTCAGGAGAGAGCTGCAGGTGATACGGCACGCAGTGCACCGCAGAATTCAGCCTGGGAAAACCGGCGGCAGGAAACAGGAATTACAGCTATCAGACGAGGCGTCGAATTCATCCTGTTAAGCTCTGAGCACCTGTAAATGTCTTCATTTAAAAAAAACCTCGAAGGCGCCTCATTTTTACAACTAATCATTGTCTTTAGAGTATTGTTATACATTTTCGATTTATCCATCCATCCATCCATCCATCCATCCATCTCCCAACCTCACCTAAATAGGGTTATGGGATCTTAAGTGATTATTAGCATTATTTTCATCAAGTCCTGTTCTGTTCCTTGAGACTAAAGAGTGGAATATTACAGACAGCACTGGGAATTAATATGGTTACAACTCACCTTTGTAAACGGTTATATCTTCTGCAAGCCCAGAGTATCGACATGAACAAAACCGGCCTTGCTAAGAAGACTCTTATTTTCTCAGTTTAGTGTTTGACAGTGTGACAATGTGCGTGAGCGCCCAGCGAAAGACTAGTGCCAATCTCATAGGCATTTACTGAAAATGGATGGATCGTTTGTGAGGAACTCAGCTGCAGTTTAGGTCAACAGTGACACCCAGTGGCGGAAGTGGGACTTTCCGCGCAGCCCACCTTCGGACGGCCTGCGCGGCTGACAGGGATTTCGGCATCCCTTGCGTGTCCTCTCCGTGAAGCACCTGTCTGTGCAGGTTACTCAGCTCTACCTCGTCGTAGTCCAGAAGACCCAGACGCCCTGTAGCGGCGTAAAGATTATTATGGGAACCGGCGGCAACGGAGTCATAGATCATGAAACTGTAGTAACTTTTGTAAAGGTCCGCAGTATAGAAGTTTGGACAATAATACTGACTTACGAATACCGTAATATCACGTTGGTGATAATACCATTGCTTATAATATTTATGAATACTGAATTATACTAATTACTGAATACCGAATTAAACTTCACAAGTTGAACGTCTGCCTCGCATGGTTACATACCGATGCCGGCCGCAGCCAGGTACTGCGCCAGGGGACAGCCCAGTCCGCCGCAGCCGACTACTAGTACCGACGTCCGAGACAGAAGCAGCTGTCCTGTAAAAACGGCGAGCCGCTGTCAGACACACAAGTTACTCTTAACTCCCGTTAGCCGTAAATGGGTAGATGGTGTTACACTTATTAAGGTGTTTAGTTGCACGTGTACGTCGCCGATTCCGTGTATTTTAAAAAATACCTTGCACACCAAGTTCTGGAAGGAGAAGCTGTCTGCTGTACCGCATTATTTCTTCGTTTGACAGAGTCGCTTTTGCATTCAGGGGTGGCAGCGGACTGACATTTTCTTGCATGTCGATAGAATCACTGGTCAGTTTTACCTGAGGAAAGGAATGTTTCGTAGGAAATTAAGGGAGAGGAAATACGTTTTCCCTAATTGATTAAAATACACACAGTTATTTATTTAATGCATATCGATTTTATTTTTATTCTGTAACTGGCGACATGGGGAAAACATTAATACATTGATCAAAACAAACTTTAACCGGAACTTTGCTCTCCCCAGAATGCAGCGCAGAGCTAGCGACAGGCAAAACAGAAAAATTACAATTATCTGAAACGTCTCTGTGATTTTATACATCACTTTCCAATTTAATGATTCGTATGTCAGACATCTACCTTCTGTAAGCGTGCTAGTTTATCCTTTAGAACGGCTATCTCCTTATCTTTCTCCAAAAGCTGCTCCTTTAAGCTATAAAACTCTTGCTCCATTTTACTTTTCTGTAAATGGATTCTCCTTATGTTTAGCGAACTGTAATCAAGACACTGAATAAACGGAATAACGAAGACTTCCCATAAACTCCCGGTTTTAGCTTTGCTCTGCACCAACTTCCGGGACTACAACGGGGACACACGTGGCTTGTGACCACGTGGAGGGCGCCGTGGTGTCATGTGACCTCTTTTAAATGACGTAGCCTGAACTTGAAAGTGTCTGTTAATTACCCAGCTCTGGTTTTTTATTTCGTGTCGTGTGTTCTTGGTTATTATAAACGAAACATTCATTATTTAAATAATTAAAATACATTTGTAAAGCGTTAATAAATACTTAATTAAACGAGTAACACTTTTGTCTACGAAAGAAGCTGTTTTTAAGCAGAAATGATGCGTGTAAAGTATGCACAGCTGTATGTAAGATATGGAGAGTTGCGTGGAGCTGGAGCTGAAAGAAAATGGAATCGCTACTCCCAAATCCAGAATGTACTGTTGCATCAGTGGGGTACAAAAAAATCGGTGACGCGCCCGCGAGTCCTGCCTCATGTTCCTCACATGATCGCAGGAGAGGAATGTAGTCGGACTAGTGTATAGAGATGGTCGAACGGCTGTTGAGTGGAAACATGTATTCTTTCAGTATATTTGGCATTTGCTTAACAATCATCAGTAAGATCAATGGACAGGCAGGCGAAATACCTTGGACGCAGCAAAAGGTACTTGACAGTTCTCTTTCATTTCCCTATGTTTACTGAATGTTTTTCTGTGTTCGTTTCAAGTTTCGAAAATCTGGCATTTGAAATTTATTTTGCAAGCAAAATAATCTGTATTTAAAATAGCTATAATTAAAGATGAACATTTGTGCAACTCAAAGATTTAAGCATAGCGGCCGCGTTGAATAAATATGTAAAGTTATGTGATAAAACCAGTTCTGGCATGTATGAAAATTCTCAAAAAGAAATCTACATGTCATTTCCCCCCGATTTTAAAAAGGAAATTGTTCTTTAACAGTACGGATCTTTAAAATATACTTCAGCGCATTATAATACATCCGTCTTTAAACATCATTCGAATCAGCATGAGGTCATTGCTGGCTGTAGAATAAAACGTCACTGTTAGATTTCATAAGTATATTTAATGAATGAACTAATTACTGTTTTAAATATTTAAATTTCGTTTATAAGCATTTCACTAATCTACCAGCGATGTTGTCGCCCCCACACTCTGCATTTAACTAAGATGCTTCTGTATACTCTCCGGCCTTCTTGTTTGTCTCTCATCCTTTCATTGTCTCGTTGCCATGGCAGCACTGTCTTCATCATTGATCTACCAACTGGAGATCTTCATATTTTTAGGTCCTGAGCCAGACCTCCTTCAGGTCCACTGACTCAGTCAGTCGTTCCAGCCCTTGAAATCTCATCTGTTCTCCTCGGGGAACGAGTCCCGTTAAGAACATAACCTCTAAGATACTTCCCCAGATTATCATGGTTGCAGCCAGGATTCCATGTGAAATATTGTTTCTCATCGTCTCACACTGTAAACTGTAAAACCAGCCCTTGCAGTGAGACTGAACCAGATTTTCAGAATAGAAGCAAATTTTGTTGAAATGATTGTTTCTGTGGGGAATCACTGCAATTAGTTCAGGAAAAATAAGCTACTCTGTTACAGTTTTACTCCAGAAAATTTTTCACGAGGTGATCAGACACTATGGTGCGTCTGGGTCAAGTGTCAACTTTTTTTTTCCATTTCTGCCTCCAGAGCATTTGGTCCTGAATCATTGTGGAGGTGCAGTGCATACAAATATTACGTCTGAATTAATATGGTTGCTTAGAAACCAGCACATGGGGAATTCCACCCAGTTGTGTGTCTTGCAGTTGTGTCCTATCCATCCTCTGTTGGCTAATAAGCAGATAAGCGCTATTCCATAGGTAACAGTGACTGAAACCTCCGGCTTAACGGTCAGCCTTCCAGCAGTTTCCAAGACAACCAAGACTCTGTTTACCTTCAAGGTTGACAACATGGGGTAGAATATGAATCATCTCTGTTCCTATGCAGGCTATGTACAGCCCCCCGCACTCACTTGAGATATTCCATTTTTGTTATCTTACGGTAATCTCAGAATTGCCCATTTGCAGCTGCTTACTGGGCGAAGAATGAGAAAATAGGAGAACCAGTTACCACAGACTGTCCTCGAGGTTTTGTGATCATGACAGACAAATGGTGAGCTCCAAGGTATAATCATGCTGATGGAATCCAGAAGGGTGCAGATCTGAACATCCGGAGAAAAGTTGGTGGTGTAGGAGCGAAATCATGTTAGAATGGATCACGCTTCTACAGTACATCACCTTTTAATGCACGGAAAGGCAAAATGGATGCCCTCAAATGTACGCAAACTTCCCTGCGGCGCACTGGAGGTGTGCTTGTGGTAAAACACAAGGGAAGCCAGCCTGCTGCATCACGTGTTTACATCACCCATCATGTAAGCAAGGACAAACTTTAAGATCAGAAGGTCTTGGTGTTAGTCTGTCTCCATACTATGTGGTGTTTGTTTCCGTGATTAACCCTGAGAAGAGGCTGTTTCGAAGTATCACATGGAAACAAAGGATTTAAGCACAGTTTGTGCCACAAAACACATTTATACAGTGTGGTATTACAGTAAAGCAAGAAGGTTTGTCCTTATAGTGGAGAATGTTTTTTCAATCTTCTCATGGACAGTCTGTCACCCATAGAAAGGACCCTCCGTAATTTATCGTTCCATAATAATAATACTGCCTTCCCGCTGGTCTTTCTTTAGTACCATTTTCGTCGTGGAGCCTGATTCTTCTGTGTGGTGTAATCTGCTGATGAGAGGAAATATAGAGAGATTCAGATGCACCTCCTTCTCTCAGACTCCAGAGTCCCCTCCAGGGTGCTACTCCTCCCCTTCCCTCCTCTCTTTTTCTGGCCATTTGATCTCAGAATCCTGCAATTTCCAAGCAGTTCAGTCATACCCACAAACACTTTGGGGGTCCAATGGCATCCACCCCCCAGAGCAGTTGGCGTGCTGGCATGGAGCACTCAGCTGTTTCGAATCTACGTTTTGGTCCGCCGGGGAAATTATTTGTTAAACGCTACCATCAGCGGTAGCCTGTGAGAAAACATGTTAATGATTTCATCCTTTTAAAATGTTCGCATTGGGAATGCGTACATACTTTTTGGGCTAGGAGTGTTGGTGCTGGTTAGTCAAGGGTCTCTGCATGGGTTTAACTATGGAAGGTGGAACAAATATGAATTACGGGGTAATCAGGAAGAGATTTCGGTCATACTGTGAAGCTTTTAGCTAGTAAGATGGCATAATAGCATCTGGTTAGTTTACATGCAGTTATGCTCACAGGTCAGATTCGTGAACTATTGAACTACTGGTTAACAGCAGTGGTTAGCACTGTCGCCTCACACCTCTGGGACCCAGGGTTGAGTCCCTGCCATGGTTCCATGTGTGTGAAGTTTGCATGTTCTCCCCATGTCATTGTTGGGTTTCCTCTGGGTACTCCGGTTTCCCCACTCCGGTACTTCCTGCGATTCTGCGTGTGTGCGTCCTGTGATGGACTGGCACCTTGTACAGAGTGTACCCTGTTTCGTGCCCTGTCAGTAAGTCTGTTGCTTATAGCAAAATTATCCTTTATTAGTCTCACCTGAAATCATTTTAACTCAAAGTACCAATATTATAACATAATGCAAATCAGCTACGAATTTGACTTGTGCGATGCCGTCGTCAATGATGTGCTCTTTGTCTCACTGGCTCAAGTTAATTATCTAATAAGCTATTTGACTAATCGATTCTTAGAAATTCTGTTCATGTTTGCAATTTCCATTTCAGGAAAGCACGATTATACCAATACTACAATAGGGATCCCATATGAGAAAAACGTGCAGAGTTTAAATGTCCAAGTACTAAAAACAAATCTTGCCAGTCTGTTATATTTCAGATGGTTAGCGGAACAGTTCTGCCACATTGGCTGAAAACATGTACCTGTCAGCAAGCTTTAACCAACTGAAGACTTTTATTGAATGAAACACAAAGTGGAGTTATGATCCCTTTAAGTGGAAGCTGTAACTCTAAACACAACAAACAAGAGTCCAGCATCAAGCACAGATTTCCTCCCGCACTCATCTGGCATAAGCACAGCTGACCCTGTTTAAAAAATCACTTATTTCAGTTCAGCACCAGCTGGGTTTTATAAGAACGAGGCATCTGTGGGCACAGGGCTGGGGATCATTTGCCATGGAAACAGAAAAATTCATCCAAGCCCAACATGCGTTTTTGCTGTGCCACTGACTGGCTCACATGCTTCTGTTCTATTAAGGAACCTGTTGTGTCGGCTGGCATAATAATAATCAATCCTTTATTGTCCCTGTGGGGAAATTCTTTTTTATGCCTCCCTCAACTGTCTGTGAAGGGTTGCCACCTGTTGGAGCTGGGGGTTAAGGGCCTTGCTCAAGGACCCACAGACATGCTGAGGCTGGGTTTGGACCAGCAACCTTGTGAATCCAGGCACACAGGCTTAGCCCACTGAGCCACACGCTGCCCCCAATGGTGGGGGCATGGTGGTGCAGTGGTTGGCTCGGCTGTCTCACACCTCTGCAGACCTGGGTTTCAGCCTCTGCCCTGGCTCCCTGTGTGTGGAGTTTGCGTGTGTTTCCCCTCTCTCACTGTGGGGTACCTTTCCTCCACACACAGTCCAACACAGGCTAAGGTGAATTGGAGGTGCCAAATTGTCCATAGGTGTGTGTCCTGTGATTGGCTGGCACCCCACCCTAGGTTATTCCCTGCTTTGGGACATACTCAATTACCCTGCATAGAACAAGCGGCTATGGATCTATAGAAATCAAAGCCAGGCCTTTTGTATAACACGACCTGAGCAAACACGTGATTTTAAGGCTGTTAACCAGGATTATATTTGCACGTTTGCTGTCTCCTTGATACACACTAGCTCTCCCACAAGCCCAGCACGCTCAGCCCCAGTGACACGGAGCGTGTACTGTCGCACATGGACCTGACCCGCATGTGGCAGAAGGACCTGCTTCCCATGCTGGTGCCCCGCTATCCCAGCTCCCCCGGCAGCCTCTCTGTGCAGCAGGTCGGTGTCACGTGAGCCTGGCCCATCTGGAACGGGAAGTCGGGCAGATCTGATGATGGACTTCTAACAGGTCTGTGTTTCTCCAGCATATCCTGAGAACCCTGCGGTCGCTGAAGGCCGGCTGGGACACGGAGGAGGATCGCTTCCAGGCCTACACGCCTTACGGCTACATGACCTTCACTAACATCATCGCCACGCTTAATCCTGCCTCCAGGAGGCGCCTGGTTCTGGCCTGCCACTACGACTCCAAGTACTACCCGCCTCAGTGGCATGGCCGTGAGTTCCTCGGCGCCACCGATTCTGCCGTGCCGTGTGCCATGCTGTTGGAGTTGGCCCGCGCTCTGGACCAGGAGCTCCTAACTCTAAAGGCAGGCACCGTCTCATTGGCTCTTTGACTACTGCACCATCAGCCCCACCTAATTTGACCTACACCTACAACAGCACACCCACTGAGCTACCTTTGGCTTGGTCAAATCCCCACTCCTTCTGAGTTGGGGGTAGCATAGAAACCAAGTTGAGAAAATATTCATACCAGTTTAGAGGACCTCCTAACATCTGACTAGTGTGGGCTACAAAGAAGGAATTCTGATTATCCAAAATCTGATAAAGCAGTGAGTTTGCCTGATTAATAAACTAAATGTAAAGTCAGTTATTTCATCAATTGTGAATAACTGCACAGTGCCGAATATAATAAAGCGGTTTGTATGACTTTTTATGCTTAAATATCGTGTGACTGGAATATTTGTTCCAAAGCCTAAAAAAATACAAAGTAAACGCCATACTATCTCAGTCATGGTCGCTTACTGCCAAGCATGGGAGAGCTTAACATCAGCCTCCGTCGGACATTTGGAAAACAGCGGGTCGTGCCCCTCCCCCGAAGCCTACCCAATGGTCCGCCACCCCCCAGGGGACACATTTTGGAGTGAGAGGCCTGTCACTGGGGCAGAGGGCACGCTTTTCTGACACCACAGTCAGTGGCGCCGAGAAATGTCTGGGTAAACAAACCAGATTCACGACCTGCCTCCATATTTATTTAGCAGAGTGGGAAAGAGAACAAGACTGTGTTTATTCTCTGTTTAGTGCTGTGACTGAAAACAGAAAAGGAAAATTACACTTTTATCATATATCATAAGTAAGTTTAATATCTACTTACTACATTGTAATCATATATCATTTCATCCACATGAAGGCTACATAGGTTGCAAAGGCAATATTTTATTTCAGCCACTAGGTGACAGTATTTCATCCTGGCAGCAGCTGGATGCATTTATTATTTATCATTGTAACACCAAGAGACAGGTCTACTGTACATCTTTTGCTTCGGACAGGATGGAAAAGCTGACGCTAGCTCAGCTAAACTGCTCTGCCCCTGTAACCCGAAGCAGCCTGACTAGCGCAGGATCTCCTTCTCCATCGCAGGACTCCAGCCCTGACCTGTCGCTGCAGCTCATCTTCTTCGATGGCGAGGAGGCTCTGTATCAGTGGACCTCCACTGACTCCCTGTACGGCTCCCGCCATCTGGCCAAGAAGATGGAGGACACCTCGCATCCGCCCGGCGCCACGAACACCAACCTACTACACGGCATTGTACGCACGCCTGTCCAGCAGATCTGCCCTGCTCATGCATACATTCGTGATCCAGTATTCCTTGATTTCCCTCCATTGACTTGTTGTTTAGGTGAACTGCAGACTATTTGCCTTGGGTCATGTGTGTGAGAGTGCGTTGTGATGCACTGGTGCCTCCTACAGGGTGTACCCTGCATTACATCCTGTAACTGTGTACAGTTAAATAAGCATTTGAAGATGGATAAATGGATCAATGGGTTCAGTATGAAATCTCTGCATCATACCTCTACTCCCATATCCTAGATCCAAAGGTGTCAGAACAAGTATGTGTCAACATACTTGGCAATAAACTCTATTCTGATTCTGATTCTGAACCCTAACATACCCGCCACGTACTGGACATCGTGTTTCAGCGTAGAGGACTGGTCCAGTCTGTCAGATTTGATTAATACCAGCAGCTGGCAGGCAAAACATGCAGAAACATAAATATGTGGCGGAACGTATTTTTATTGTTAACGGACAGAAAGCTGCAGACGTTCTCGTTATCTCATATCCGCACTAACAATTAGATAGCGATGGTTCAGTTAAACAAATAGATAAAAACCGCCATTGCAAAAAAAAAGATAAGAGTTTAATAAGCTGCAGCTGTTGGTTTTTTTTTAAGTTCCATGGTGCTGGAACATCCAGCAAGATGGCGGTTGATGGTCAGTCAGGGCGCCGGTCACATGACAACGTTGGCCTAGGCATGACCACATGACCACTCAATAGGCTCCGGGCTGACCGTTGAGTCTCTATGCTGTCTTCAGCCAGTTCCAAGTTTCAACCTTCTCATAGAGTCGCTTCTGTTGATGGAAAGTTCCACACGGTGCTGCCTTCTTGATCTACTCCAGGATCTCTTTGTGCTGCTGGACCTGATCGGTGCCTCGACGCCCCGTTTTGGTAATCAGTTCCCCAACACTGCTAGGTGGCTGAGCAGGCTGCAGAACATTGGTGAGTCTCAGCTCTGCCGTAATTAGGTAATTAGGAACACTCACATTGACCAATTCATCATCAGTGTTAATTATCCTTAGTTCCTTCGACTCCTCTCAGCATTTATGGGTTCTAAATTATGCATTGTTCCTGATGGTTGCTAAGCTACAAGTTGACCTGCATGAACCACCCCCAGGCCTATCAAGTGTGACAAAAGAGACTGACACCAACTGTGTGGTTCCTTGACTGTCCATTGGTTCCCAGAACGCCGGCTGCATGCCATGGGTCAGCTGGAAGACCATCCAATAGAGGTGCAGTATTTCTGGCCGGGTCTGCCTGTGGGCCCTGTGGAGGACGACCACAAGCCATTCCTGAATAAGGGTGAGCCTTCTTGCTGTCTTTCCATATATGACCTAACTGCTCCTGGGGCGGGTTCCATCAAGCAGGATTTCTCAGTTAGCTTGGTTAACTTAAGCTTGAAGTCAGGATTGTCCAATAGCAATGCACCTTAGCTAAACTCTTATTGGACAATCATAACTTCAAGCTTAAGTTAACCAAGCTAACTGAGAAATCCTGCTTGATGGAACACCCCCCAGGGTACAAGGACCTGTTATTTGTTTATCTCTTAACTTATGAAACAAGAAACCCAGCAAATGTTACAAACCATGAAAGCAAGCTAAAGATTTGGTCAGAAACCAGCTGCGGTGATTAGCAGTAAAGTGTTAATATAAAACATAGTGTTAAGTAGGTGTGTTTTTCTTTCAAATGTTGTTTTGTCAGTCCACCAATAAAAAGGTCTGCGCAATTCATCACATGACCAAACAGGACAAAAGGTAGATATTAGTTAAGGGCATGGCCATGCATTGTGAAGGTTGCTGCAGGACCATTGAACAGGAACTGGTCTTGAGATAAATTCGAACTGTGAATCACTTTGGATAATAAGGATCTATGCAGCGGCTGAATATAGGCATAGTTATGCAGCTAGCGTGTTAGTGTGTCAGCGGACAGTGAGTGATTCATGGGGATGACGTAATGCTCTTTGTCTTAAAGAAGGGCTTGGGTTATTCTTGGTCTTTTGTGAGCCAGAGTTGTAGGTCATGGTGCGTAACAGGCTGTATCTTGAAGCCTGAGGTCCAGCTGTCTTAGTGATTGTTTTTCATGTGCTGGGCAGGTGTGCGTGTACTTCATCTCATTCCCACACCATTTCCCTCCGTGTGGCACACCTTCGACGACAACGAGGAGAACCTCGACCGTGCCACCGTCCAGAACCTCAGCAAGATCCTGCAAGTCTTCGTGCTGGAGTACCTGAACATGTGATGACTCCCCTCGGAGTTCCCACCAAGTTGCGACTCTGCTCTCCCGCATAGCCCGTGACCATTTTAAACTCTTATAACACGTCGGCTCAGAAGTGTGTCTTTTACTGTTTCGCCTGTCTTATAATGCGATGTTCTCTTGTTGCCTGAGCAAATCCTCCCATACAAGAGGATCATGACACAGTAAAAAACAGATTAAAGAGAACAAGTGGAAACAATTTGTCATTCTAATTCTGTTACTGATTGCAGTCCCGGTGTCCATGGGTCCATAAACAGCAAGTCCCTAATTAGCCAGAAAGAAACTGAAAAAACATGAAGTAAAAAACACCCCATTGTAGTTCGATCGTTTCGATCTGCATATTAATTAGCTATAATTGCGTGACAGCATTTCTGAGTCAGTTGGCTTATTGTGCAATGCATTGCTTTAGCCAACACATTTCATAAACGTGTCAACATAAGACATGTGTTACTCGAGAGGCAGAAATCAAACAGAATACCTTTGTTTTGTCAGGAAAAGGCTCATTTGTGTTAAGAAGGGCTATTTACAGATGTAATGAAAGCCATTAACAGGAAAGACTCTGAGGTAAAAATTTACTTCAGCTATTTGCAACATGGGTTCCTTAAATTGGTTTTAAATAATCTCCTCTTTATGGGAAATGGTCGATTTTATGGAAAATATTAGCCTAGCTGTAAATTTTTTTACATGGGGTTAGAAAGTCAGGCTGCTTTTCTGTGTCTTGAGTTGTAAAATAATTCAGGGAAATGCAGGCAGTTTTGTAGCATAGGTCATCCGAATGTCATCTTGTTTTTTAAAATACTTTAGTACTCTTGGTGAATTCCAGGATAAATTAGATGCAATTCTGAGTAATAAACGCACCTCTGTGGAAGGAAGTATCTGTTGCTGATGAACGCCAGAAAACAGGAAGTGATGCGGTCCCGCCTGCCCATGGCACTCCTTTGACTGGACGTGACGTGTTCAGCAGAAGCGCGGCCATTACCCCAGGGTCTGAACACTAACCTACCAGAGCCATCCGGCTCCGTTACCCCTCCCCCTCTGAATGGCTGGTCAGCCCGGTCATCCATCTGTGGACGGAGAATCTGCTGTAACAGGTCTTGGTGGCTTTTACAAAAGGGCCTTCAGTAAGGCCTCTGTGGGAGAGGGAAGGTGGGGGTGGTAAGAGGGGGTGGGGATGCGTGGATCCGTTCATTAAGCAAGCTACACATCCGCCGCATGCACCGAGTGATCAAAGAGAGCGAAACATACCTCAGTCTTCTCTAATGGGAGAATTGTGGGATCACATTGACTTAATAGACGCTTTTATCCAAAGCGATGTACAGTTGAGAGAGCAGGGAGTGTGCCCCCAGGAGTGTGTAACATGGCTTGGTTTCCTGTCCAAAGAGAAGAGGATTGTGCTTTTTTCCCCATGAACAACTTGTCAATAACCATCCAAAGGTTCTTTCCCTGGTAGGAAATGTGTCACCATCCCACCAGCGGTTTTCCCCAAAGTTCCTGGTCATGTTATCTTACTATGGACTGCATGGTGTTTTTGTGTGTGGATGAACTCAAAAAGATGTTTTGTGTCCTAATGAATAGTGTATATGGCATCTATTATTTAAATTTAATGTCATAACCTGTGTCGTTTTGTGGCACCACTGTACTCCACTCCAACCCCGTGTATGCGTATGTGTGTGTGTGTGTGTGTGTGTGTGTGTGTGTGTGTGTGTGGTGCTCTCCTCAGTCCCCGTCAGCTGCTCATCCCAGTGGGGATCCCCCCCCATCCCCCCCAAAGTGGAGTCTCCCAATCCAGCTATCTCCCCCTCAAGGACAGTGAACTGTGGGCGATTACATTCAGCCGATGTGGGGAAAACTGCGATTTCACACCCTTTCAGGCTTACCATGCCATTGCAAAACCCCCCACATTTAGATATTTTAAGGTTCCAGCTTCTCTGTAGGGCCTTGTCCTACAGCCCATGTGACACTATTCGCTGGCGTATCATTGGCCGCTGTCGCATTTGTAAGTAAATTAATATTATGGTGGATTGTGGGAGATACACATTGGCTCCGTAGGTTCACTGCCAGTGGGGTACAGGATGTAATGCGGAATGCAGTGAAAGTGCCGCCTTCCTGCCCCCTTTTTGGCTTGGACGTACGTTCGGACCCTCGGTCTCTGTTGAAACTGCACACGCACACACCAGATATTGTGTCCCCTGGGGGGGGCAGTTTCACTCCATCTTCCTGCCTTCTGGAGCACCTGCTGTTTCTATATCTCCTGCCCTGGGGCCAATGGGGGGGGGGCAAAGCCATGCCACGGCCTGATCCTCTTAGTGCATCTCTCTCCATAACGAGGTTATCTCCTGACAGCGTTCTCCAAGAACAGACTGGATCTTATGGGCAAAGCCCACCCCCACCCCCAACACCCATTCAGTACCTTTGTAGCATTATAAAATATAATATCTGTCTGTCTTCTCACATCTCACATCTCAGTTCATCACTGATTCCGTGTTAACGCCTGTGACTTTCTGCCATGTTTAGGAAAGTTCTTATCAGTCAACACCAAGCACAACAATAAAACCAAAAGAAAACAAAGCCTGTTGGTGTGGGATGATCTGCCTCGCTTGTACGTCACTTTAGGCAAAAGTGTCTGCTAAATAAATAGATGTAAATGTGTTTACATTATGTGTGTACATGAATTACAGCCAAGTGGGCAGCTTTCTTGGACAAAAATTATATATAGCTGCTTTTAAAGTGCTAACATGCAGCTCCTTATAATTAAACTTATAAAAATATTGTCTTATATTTACATTTTCTTTCTAGTTAGATTTGTCTTGTTCTTTGCACAGAACCTTAAATCTTAATGGAGACTTTAGAGGCCAGAAACTCATTCCCATCGCAGTTGCTGCAAACAGTAACAAAGAAGATCCATGCTGTTCCTGTTGCGGCGCTCATTATCGCATGGAGGGCTGCAGAATGACAGACCAGGCTGACCGTCATATGCCCGTTTTTGCACAATCACTATTTATAGCCCTGTGTGGGTAATTTTTCCCATTTCATTTCTATTCCCTGCTTCCAGGATCCCATGGGTTTAATTTCGTCTAGAAAGTCAATGTTCTTGAGGAATTTTCTCAAGCTCACATCTCCGGCTGTTTCCTGCCACGGTGACAGAAGTGGTGTTGAACATGGTGGGGGTTTACAGGCATTTACTTGAGGTGTGTGGGGAAGGTAAAAGTGAGGATGAGCCCCCCACCCCTTTGACAAGTAGGTAGAACCTCAGACTTCTTCTGTCAAAGATCCTGAAACCTGGAGGTCATCTTGTAGGAGAAAACCCCTCCTTCACACCCAGGTGCCAGAACTCCCATACAGATAAATCTTCAAGGAGCAAAACACTAATAACCTTCTCCTAATTGCACCCTGTCAGATCATCTGCTGGAAGCAATTTCGGCAAAGTAGATCAAAACAGGAAGTAGCTGTTGCACCTTTACGCTCGTAATATAGGAAAGATACTGCAGTTTCAAAATTCGAGCAAATACCACCCTTGCAGAGTGAAGTGCTGTTGAGCCTCACTTCCCCATAGCTGACAGAGTCCTTTACGGAAAGGTGTTTGTTCAAAGAGGAATTTAAAAGAAAACAGAAGTGACTTTCGTGGTGGTGTGGATTATTTTATTGCCCTACTAAAAAACTATGCCTGCTACAATTATCACTTCAATTTACTAACAATTAAGGCTCCACACTTGCGTGCAGAAGCAACAGGGACTCTCCCCGTTTAGGGAAAGTCTGTGTGTGTGTTTGGCGTGACTTGGCTGGGGGGGGAGGGGGCAAAATGATACCTTTTATAGAGAAGACCATCTGCTATGCTACACTGTGAATACACGCCCACATCAAAGCCACATAGTAAATATACACCCACATTAAAACATCACTATGGTATCTTGAGGCAGTTACCTGTTTCAACAAAAACACTGTTGCCCTGAGGTGGAAAAATAAAAAAAAACAGGCTGAACATCATTAATTCATTATTGTAGCACTGAATTATGATGTACATGATTATACAGCTGTTCCCAGAGCATCGTAGCTCTGTCTGTATCTTGTCACGAAAACGCGCAATTTCTCACACCGAGTGAGCATGTAAGTCCTGTTAATGTTGAGGCTATTCATGAGCAAAACCTGACTGACAAGCATTCACTACCTCCAGATTTACCTTAGAGGGAAAGAGTGAACGTGAAAGTGTGACACAAACATGTCAGTGTCCCTCCCACGACAGGATCCCCCCCCATGGCTCCCCATCAAAACACCACCACCAAACTCCATAATTCCTTTTTAGTAGCTACTTCTCCTGTTGAGTTTACAGCCGTTGGGTATCTATCATGAGAAGCGTAGGGAGCAATGCGGCATTTCGCTTGAAAAGGACACCGGTCAATTACAGGGCAGTGGCACACAAAGGAAGATTGGAGTCAGCAATAAAGCCAAACCACATGTCTGTAGACCGTAGGGCAGAACCTGTGCTAACAGTGGGGGAAGATACAAACTCTGAACATGCAAATTGGAATTTAATCTCACAACCCTCTGAGTGTAGGGCAACAAAGCACACCATCATACCTCTGTCAGTTAGTGCCTGTTGGCTTAGGGTTCACAGCTCTGGACGGTAACCTCTCCAGCTGTCAATTCTCATCCCAAGGTCACCTGTTCTCCGCCTTTTTTATTAGCTGTGTAACAAGTGTCAGGCGACGTCCACGGCTTGGGCAGGAAGCAGTCAGTACATGAAGGCAAAAATTTAACTCCAACAGCCAGACAACATGAATTCGGCATTTTAAATGGGCAATGTTACCAACAACCTGTAGTTACTGGGGTAGCATAGAGGAAAAAAATTAAATTAGTGGAGGCTTGATTCATCTATTGCATTCTAGAGCTCTAGACATGGTTTAAGAACTTAAGTATCAACTATAGTATCAAAAGGACCAATAATAATTGCAAACCTTAAAAAATCGTTTCCATGTTTCAGCTCAGTTATAGCCTAATATTTTCACCCGTGTAATGAATTTTTAGTTTTTAAAAATAATTTCCAATCAACTAACTTCTGTCCTTATCCGAGCTGTTTACTTACGCAATTAACTGGATGTGTAGCTGATGTAATGCTCTAAGTAAAGAGACACATCTCTGTTGGCTCCATTGTTAATAAACCTAGTGGTAATTCGTATAAATTAAACGAATTATTCGGTGACGTATTCTTCCTGTCTGAAAGGGTCTTTCTGGTGGGATACTGTAGCGTTATTATTTTGCGTGTCAGGCCAGCGCAGTATCTTTCAGGTGGACACAGCGAGTGTTTGTAACGTGCCATGAACGCTAAGCTTGTCTTTTTATGGCGGAGGGATATCATGCAGTGGTTGTACTTGGGGGAGGGGGGGTGCTTACTCTGAGTGCAGTTTGCAGCGATCTAGAAAGGGGACAATTTCCCGTTTCTCTTTGGGTCCCAATTGGGTTCCCGTGCGCCTCTGAAAGATGCAAGCTGCGCTATGTGAGAAACGATTTCTAAACCATTTAAAGTTGGTCTTGCTTTAAAAACACGACAAACTATTTGGCATGGATTTAAGCTCTTGATATATCCACCTCATAACAAATAATGAGACGAACTGGTGCATTTAGAAAACGAATTGAAAAGACGTCAGTCGAGAGTTTTGGAGCATTGTGCATTTCTTGGTCTAATTTATCAGATTTTTTTAAGAATAATCACGCCCTGACTGCATGCAGTGATGCCTGCACATTAAAAACCGTGAATATCTCACGTCTGACGCGCTAATGACATGAGTAAAGCCCTGTTTTACAGCTTCCTCCAATCTTAAAGATATGCACGGTCTGGCCATCGTTGGGTCGTGACACAGATATCACTTACTGCCTTCCGTCTCCGGTACCCCATTAATCAGACAGCTTTCAGTATTTAACGTCACGCCAGGGTTTTGTGTTTGTTTCGAACTATTTTATAGCCAGATATGCACCGATTCGTTTTATATTAATATCAGATTAGCGTTATTGTATTTATTTTTAAGGTGTTGTATCCCTTCTGGCCAACAGAGAACACTGGTGAGTTACATACAATGACAGAATTCCGGATCCACCGGCTGTCTCACGTAAAGAAAGTTTGCATGATATAATCATGATTACACTTGTTTGTGGTTTAGGAGTATTTATTGATCTTAAACTCTTTGTTAGCGTGCGTCGAAATGATAGGATGCCGGTTGTGCAGTATTTACACTGGATTTCCAGAATCTGGTGTCAGTTTCCCTACTGACGCTGGGGTGTAAAATGCTGACTGCGTTCATTCCTTGGAACATTTTAATACATGGTAAAGACCCAAATCCGTGCCAGGAAAGCGCATATACTCACAGCGTGAGAGTAAATACTTCAACGTTTACGAAACATGTCAGGAAATTTGCCTGTTTTTTTCACGCGCGTCAATGACGTATTTAGCAATAAAATATGTATGATTTGAAAGTTAATTTTCAAGACGACAGGCTACCTTACAGGGTAACCCAGATGGACAGTATCTTCCATTCTTATTAAACTACAAACACATGCAACTACGGATTTAAAAACTTACGAAAATTGACGGCATTACTGTAAGCCTGTCGCTCTTGTTGTTATTGTCATGTAAAATAAAAGCGCTTGAATACTCGCTCCTCCCCTAAGTAGTTTCAGCTGTATGTGGTTGTTGGAAAAAAGCTGAAACTGCAACCCGATACTCTAGCGAGTTTCCCCCCTCCCTCATCGTCTCTGTAGGGTAACAAGTAGCTTGTGCCGTATGTGATTGTCTAGGCAGGACCAAAAGGGGATCTCGCTTCAGAGACCGCGTTATATAGTTTGTAGGGATAATAGGACTATGGTTGCACATTGGAAAAGGACGGACACATCGTTTTCGGCGCTTCTTTTATTTCTCGGGATACTTTTCTGAAGCTGGTAAATCAAAAATAATACGAGCCATGGATCCGATAACTAAGTGGTCACCGAAGCAAGTCGTTGACTGGATGAAAGGTATGAGATCGGGAAAGTTTTTTTTTTGTGTCTTCACGGAATAACGACATACTCAAAATTGTAAAGCCGGCCAACCGCTCGACGGCTTGATCGTTTTGCATCTGCGTCTAGCTGCCGTGTTTATGCGACTTTTCCCTGAGTTTTCCCTACCGATTCGCAGCAATTTACTATCAATGACAGTCATTATTATTATTATTATTATTTCATTATTATTATTCAGATAAACTTTCCGCAAATATCACTTCTTGTCAGTGCTGTTTTATCCTCCTTAAATGTGCTTTGCTTTCTAAGTTCACGGCCCTTTGATCTCCCCCAGTTGGCAGTAATTCGTGTTTCACGCTTGAAACGGCGTTCCCACGGCTGGGTAATGTTTAATGGGTAATCCTCGGTCGTTTCAACTTCAAAAAGTTGCTGAGGAATGTATCAGTATACCCAATGTATAAGGTGTCGTGTGAAAATCGTGCATTAATAAAGTAACTTTGTTACTCCGGTGCTTTGCTGGGATTTGACAACGCATAATTGCAGCTCATCTGGTTGTGTGTGTGTGTGTGTGTGTGTGTGTGTGTGTGTATTTTACACGAAAAACTAAAATGAAATATTTAGGAGGCTATTCTACGGCCAAAAATCGTATATGAACTTGAAATTAGAGACTATACTCGTGAATATTGCTTTTCATGTTGTAGCAAGTGCGGATGATCTGACTACCTGTTTTTCAAGTGGAGTATTCAGGTTCCCTTAGATTACGCAAAAAAAAAAAAAAAATTCACGGCGAAAAGTCATCGGTCCAAATTCTCTAGTAAAAGTATCGTCTGTTATTGACAAAACCTGTATTTCCAGAACCCACAATAGATGTCATTCTCCCTTCCACTAAAAGCCTATCTGATAGCCTGTCTGTAGTTTAGAATGCAACGATGATTCCAAGTTGTAATTAACACGTGTAGAGCCAATCAGAAGGATGTTATCATTAAACGGACTTAAGACGGCTCAATTATACATATACACGGGCATTAGCCTGTTTATTAGTATGCTGAAACTGCGTAGCAATATGGTCTGTCCGTTATAATCCCTTTGTTTAATGCTCTTCGGAGTGACTCACTGATAGGTCTGTACGCACAGAGGCTGGGCTGCCCGTGATCACTGGCTTGCATTCTCTGCCCTGCCAATAACAGCCAACTACTGGGTCATATGTTGACCTGGGGTTAACTCCATAAACGCCCGGTGGACAGTCGATCGCTGTGTTTTACACGGTTGGAGCCGGGGCTCGCTGTCTGGAGTCCCTAGGCTAATGATTAACACCCAGACCATTTGCTGGGCCGCTCTTTTCAGCTTGAAGAATGGCACCGGTCTTTATTCTCGCGCGGTCGGGATGAGTTTGCGGCCAGACCACCGCGACGGAGCAGGATTTCCCCGTCAACTCTTCTGAGCAGCAAAAGATGCTCAGTGGGCTTGTTCTCATATACAGACTGCGGAGTGGATTTTAAATGAGGACTGAATGCCTTAAGGGTTTGTGCAATGGACGTACCAATGCCCCCCCCGCCTTTCCCAATAATCAGCCTTACCCCCTCTTGTCCGGCTCCGACTGGTATGACGTGATGTCATGCGTCATCATTAGTCTGTCCCCTCGGGGATGCCTGCAGGTCTCGCGTTCAGAAGGTAACTTTCACAGACTTCGGCGTGCTTTGCATAATTGATCGTAAAGAGCAGTCGTCATTTATCCTAATCGAAGCCGCATCTCCCCAAATCGGGCCTTGAATGCGCGGGTAATATGCTCACTGCTCTATGCCGATGCAGTGAAAGGAATGTTTAGACGAAAACTCGGCCGCATACTTCCACGCTTACAGATACCGTCTCGCCCCCCTTACTTGTCCAACGCTAACACTCTGCCAAATAGTTTCCATTCCTTTCCAAGTTCACTGATGTGTTTTACACATGTCCTTTTGCCCTTCTGTTTAAAATGTCTATTGCCTTATTAGTTGAAGTCTGGCCATTTTCTGTAACCACTTGTCCTGTTCAGGCTCTCAAGGGTTTGGAGCCTATGAATGCAAGGTAGGATAGGGTGCCAACCCATTGCAGGGCACACTTGCACCATTCACACCAACGGGCAATTTGGTAACTCCACTTAACCTCAGCATGTTTTTGGACTTTGGGGAGACACTGGAGGGAACCCAACAATAACACATGCAAACCTGAAAACACCACACACATGGGACCATGGTACAGACTTGAATGCTGGTCCCCAGCATATGAGGCAACAGTGCTAAGCGCTGCACCATCATGCCACCCCTCAATAGCTGAAGCGGTTTGCTTATTAATTGTGAAATCTATATTTCTGTGTTTAAAAATGCTTAAAAGCAGGAAACAAAGTAGCTAGATTTTCTTACTAGTAAATGTTAAGTATCTCAGGATTTATTTTAAAGCTAAGTTTCATTGTAGGGTTTTAGAGTATTTAGCTTCTTTTGTAAATTTTAGATAGATCCATGTGGCTACAAGTAATTTAATACCTTTTGGGCCTAGGTTCCGGAGTGCAATGTTAAAAATTTAAGTTTACCAGTTATCAGGGGGGAAATGAACATATCAGCCCTGTTAGGTTAAACACTGTTATCTGACGTCGGTAAACCCTGCGAAAGGCGGCGATTCGGCGCTGTCCGTCTGACGAGGTGGCGCATCAGCGGTTACTGGCTGGAGCTTTCAGCGCAACGGCTCGATGGGTGTGGCGAGTTTGTTTTCCCGCTTCTGGGCGTGATGGAGACCGCGGGCGCTTAATCTAGAGAGGCCACAGCCAGGTGTTTGGTTCTAATCGATCTGATCGTGATCAGCTGGTGATAAGTGGAACATCAAGGGAACCCCCATTGTTCCTTGTAAATGGCCCCTCGTTAACATTCAAAGTCATAGGAATGCTACTGCAGGCTTTTTTTTTTTTTTAGTGATTCATGCATTTCCTTGGGTGAAATAGTTCTTTATCTGCTCTAACCTGAAAGCAGGACTGCTGTAGGGTTATGAGGAAATAGGTATGCGGATTTCTCTCAAATCCTTCAACGGACACTGAAACTGCAAAAACAGAATCTGAAGTTTTGGCAGTTTTCTCTCTCTCAGATGTAAAAAGTTACGCTATGGATTCAAGCCACTGCAAAGCTGTCACTTTTGGGCTCTTGAACTGGGTCATGAATGCCGTACCTTTCTGCACCTGGACATGAGTATCTTGGTACAGAGAAACATCCAGCTAATTTCTCCAAAACTCTGTGCGTTGACTTGGGCCCAAAACACAGTAACTCTTATCTTTTCCTGTTTTGCTTTTAACATCGTTCGCTGTGCTGTTAATTGAGTCTGGAAGATGTGCCTTGGGTCAGAGTTCCTGCCCTGTCCTATTGTTATAATAGTTCTGCAATGTTTGTTTTTTTGCTTGAATCAACGTTCACTGTGGAAGCCTGAGAAGGGCAAGTGAGGGCTGGGAGATTGGTTTGCTTTTTATTCAAATTGTGATATGCATTGCAAATTCAAACGGCCTTATCTACCCAGCCATGGCTCCCTGATTGAAGAAAACCTGAACGTTGAGTCAACCGTACCTTCTACACCAACTTTCTAGTTTTTAGACCTTTAGTAATTCGTTCAAGCAGGCCAAAACGGCCCATGGTACAGTCGAGAATAACGGAAGACGAACCGGTTACATCTGCTCAGTCATGTGAACGTCGTAAAGCCGTCATTGGCAGAGAGGTGGTGAGTTATTTCCTCACCTAACCAGAAAACCTGGATCCACCCTAATGATGTGCTGTTGACAGTGTCTGAAATGTTGGCTGGGCCCGTGTGTTGTGTTGTGTCCTGTTGGAGGGTATTTCAGTCCCCCTGCCCTCCCAACCTGTATCATGCCTTATTGGTTCCTGTGTTTGGACCTATTTTGGCGATTGTGTGGTTTAATACATGCTAATCTGTCTCTCTTGCTCTTTTTGTATGAAAACAGAAGCATCTTTCGCTGATCAGTTTTAGACTCTTTACTGTATCTCTTCACCACCTGCTAAGCAGATGCCCACAAATCTGACCCCAAGTCAGATGCCAAAGGAGCCCTCTGTTCCTGCCCCATCTGCCTCTCTTGGAGCAGCTCCTGTAGATTTTGGTCCGTATGTGACCCCCACCAGGCTATTGGCTGCTCAAGACCCAGTGACCAATAGCTACACGTATGAGAGGAATGCTGTTGATTTTCCTCAGTTGCTATTCTAAGTCTCTCCCTTTTGGGAAGAATCTGCTGACAATAGTTCTTGGTGATCCATGTAAGCACATTGGCTGAATTGGTGGTGGTTAGTTGGACTCTGTACAGATTAGAGCTAAACACAACATCTATCTGTAGCCAGAAAATCTTTAGATCAGCTGTTGATCCTGTCGGCGCCACTGATCACTGGCTGCTCATCTTATTCGGGTTTCTTCTCCCAGGCCCTGCAACTCTGCCCCTTCTTCACGTCGCTCATGACCTGCCCGCTGAAACGCTTTTGGTTAATCATTAGGAAAAGAGTTTATCTGAAGGCAAAGATGCTAAACGGGGCACCTATTTGATAACTTTCTCCCAGGTGGAGTCGGACTATTGGAGACCGAGATTTGCAGATTAACACCTGCCTGCTTTTCCCTCCATATTCTGTGAAGCCGCCGCACTTGTGTTCGTGACGTCGCGTGCTGAACATGCGCTGTGCCTTCCTGAAATCCAGGCGTGAGTCACAGTGCGATTCCGAAGGCTTTCGGGTGTGATGCGCGTCCCTTCTTTTTCCTGTTGGGGTGCTGATGTGCAGAGCAGCTGCGGTTCACATTCCGCTCGCTTTCCACCCGCCTTCCGCTGACCGTCCTCCGCTTCCTCCCCTCCCTGTTGTCCAATATCCCTGCATGGCTTCTCCGTTGCAGCTGTGGGGGCTGTAACAGGCTTTCTGGTTCCTGTCGAGTGGGATTGTGGGAGGCAAGGGACAGGGGCACCAGGCGTTTGAAGGGAACCCCCCCCCTCCCGCAACTGACTCTAATTATCTTGTGGACCTTTGTGACACTGACTTTTGATGGAAATTAACGAAATTCCCCGTGAGAAAGCACCGAAAGTTCCTGAGGGAAATACCTTGTGACTTACTACTGCTTGGTGTGTCATTTTGGCGTGGCGTTTTTGGTGTGTTTTATGATATACCTGGGTAGTGCAGAACCTGTTCCTTTTGTTAATTTATGTAAATTTCCCCAGGTCCCTTTTGCCAGATTTTGTTTATTAAGGCGAGAACAGGAAGTCTGTCGGAAGGGGAGATACGTCAGACTGAGTCACTGCGCTGACGGTTTTGCCCTGGATTGTTGAACTGACAGGAGTGGCATTCTGGAATTTCATGGAATATGATCAAATTTATTGCAAAAAACAAAACACTATTGGGCAGCTGGAATACAGTGTCATGTTTTCGTGTTTTCATTTCTGTGTTTTTGTATAAAGTGCATATAAAAGCAGTCTCTGTATTGGCTTAGACCTCTGAAGACAGATGACCAACCTGTGGCCTCTGTTTACTGACGCCTGGTATGTAAACTTTAAAGGTGTTTCTCCTGTGCAGCCTGCTGGAATAAACCTCCAGTTCCCCCTTGCGTCTCTTAGCAATGGTCATGAAAACCAGGCTGGCGTGATCCACCGATTTTTGTCTTTTACATTTACTCAATGTTTTTGCAAATTCCAGTTCTCAGAATGGACCCTTCTACATTCTTTCTTAACCCAGCTGTGCACCAAAAATATTCCCAGTTCCCGGGGTGATTCATGCCCTGCTGGGATTAGCTCAGGTTGCCCACTGAGGGTCATGTGTGCCAGTGCTGTCGCACCTTCTCACGCCGCCAACTTGTTCTAGTGTGTGTGTGGTTTATTTTTATTTTTTATAAACCTCCTCCCATCACTTTGTTGCACTTTAATACAACCTGTGCAAAATTTATTGTCTGTTTTAAATCATTTACCCATGATATTTTGACTGAAAACAATGTCATACACCTTGGGGTATTGAGTTTTATTCTTCTTATGAAGCATATCTGCTAACGTTTAGGTTGTTTTAAAAAAAAAAAAAAGGTGA
>JAODLD010000030.1:24058784-24073072 GCA_026781065.1 Mormyrops boulengeri
AAAAAAAAGGTGAAATATTGGAGGGGGGGGGCTCCTGCTGATACAATTTGCCAGGGGGGATCAATCCTCATGATCATTAAAGTGACTGTGTAAAATCCAGAATTAATCGGGAGGAATGGTTAATCAGAAAGGACACGGCAGGCAGAGGGGTGGAAAAGCAGGGAATCCTGGGAAATCGAGAGTGTTGGCAGGTATGATTTCAAGAGCTGTCAAGTCGGCACTGACTCTCTGCAGCTGTCCGATTTTGTCCTCTAATTCAGACTTTGATGGATCCTCGCAAATGAATAAATGGAACTTTTTATTTAATTTGACTAGTGTGAGCGTTGTGGTTGGAACCTGGCAGTGAACTTGCTTTCGTATGGGGATACGGGGATCGATTTAGTACGCCTTGTCTTTACGGCTACCTGAATGCCCCGCGTGTACTCCCCTCTCTCCTGGCTCGCAGAGCCCTGCTTCTTGCCTTTGTCATCACTGGCAGCCAGCACAAAAGGAAGGGTTACCAATTAAAGCTTGGGTGCCAAAGCGGGGTAATTGTGTGCCTGCCTGTAGGGCTGCGGGGGCAGGGCACAGGGACCAGCGATTTGACGGTTTGTCACGAGATGGCTCCATTCTTAGTCTGATCAACCCGCGGAAATTCTCCATTAACCAACTTGACGGGTGGCCTCTACGCATGCCGGAAAAGTGCACTTGAAGATTGTTGCCCTGGAGTTGCAAAATTTAATTCCCATATTGCAGTTAATTCCCATGGAAAGTTGCCAACTTGAAATATTTCCAAAATTCCAAAGCTTAACTTCCCATGGAACGGAAAGTTTCTGGAAATTTTCCACCCCTTCAGAGCAGGGGCACAGTTTACCTCAGTCTCTCCTTGGAAAGACAAGACATGGTTAGATCCCTCATCCAGCATATGCAGCCAGGGGCCAGACCTTTACAGCTTCTCCCAAGTGGGCGACAGTAACCCGGTACCCTGCACCCGATCGCACATCTTTTACTATCACAACTTCACACATAAATGTGGCGGGAGACTTGGGATTCGTTTCTTGTTGATTTCTGAGAATCGTTCACAGGAGTCTGAAAATGAGGATTTTCTGGTGCTTTCAAGTATTTGGAAACGACCGATTCAATCTCCTGTGTTAAGGCCGCATTTATGCTTTATGGGGGGGCGGATATTGAGACGATTTGGCAGTTTAACCCTCTCTTGCCAGTTCACCACTCAGCCGCCATGGACCATCTGTGTGTGGTTATCAATGGATGAAACACACCGCAGTTGCTCCTACACGCTTGGGCCACTGTAAGCAACCATGTGCCTGAGGTATGTGACGTGGCTGATGTTTAATCCTATAATTGTTTAACGGAGGTAGCGACTCTGACAGTTACAGTAGTTTTGGTTTGGCGCCAAGGTGTGTGGAGACTGGAAGGGTAGCGGCAGACAGTCATAGGTCTATTACGTGTCATCGCTGTTTCGTAATGTTCTATTCATGTTGTCAGTTTGCAGTGAAGAAACTTAATTTTGGTTTCAAAGGAGGTGCATTCAGCAGCTTTGGTACAAACCAAAAAGTTGAACTTGGTGACCCAGGGCTCAGCTAAAATTCCCGAATGACTGATGTGTCAGGTACCCATAATTTCGGGTGAGTCTCTTTTTCACACGACCCGGTCTGACCTGATCCGAGTGTCAGTGGGGAGCCGCAGCTGCCAGGTGAAACCGAGCCGGTCAGTTCCCCTGGCACGTGAGCCACTGCTCTTTCCTCACCCTCCCTGTCAGATGGAGGACATCTGCAAGAAAGTATTTCAACACCAAGGAAGTGTTTACTGAAAAACAACCTTCAGTGGCGAACAAGAACTCTGTCCGGATGGTCATTAATAAATACAGTCAAGTGGAATTTTGCAGGTGAGATGTGTTGAAAATGGTGAAGGAGCTATAGAGTCACACTGGTTATGAATGAAACCAGGACACTCTACAACACATGGCACCAAAGAAATGAAGAGGATTCACTTGTAAATGTTGGGCTGCAGGAGTTTTGCAGTAAACATTCTGGCTGTTGGATACAGTGGCGGTGTGTTGTTGCCCATTTGGAATGCACTCTTGATTTTTGCATCAGAAGACCTTATAAAGGTGGTTTCTACATGGTCATTCTAGAATCTTGGAATTCCCTCTATAGAATTTGGAGAACAATGAACATTCCACTAATTCCCAAAGGTTTGGCGGGTGGGGGACAGAAGGCTATTGAAAGGTACAGCATCGCCTGTATTGTGCACACTGGTTTCCCCATCCAGTGGGGGTGGAGCTGCAGATGGCAGTAGCTCCTACTGGGAATGGGGAGGGATTCCCCCCTGGGATGTGAAACTGTATTCCCCCCCCTCCTCATATAGTAGTCACTCTTATAGCTTAAGTTCTTTTTGATATTTTTGCACCGTGTTTGTTTGCAGAGTGCATTCCGGGGCTGGGTGGAGACGTGCTTCTGGATGTCCAGAATGAGCAGGATTTCTTTCTTTCAGGGCGATGGGTGGTGTTGCATCCTGTTGGAACACATGTGCAGGTCACGTAAAAGCTGAGGCGCATCTGCTTAGATGGTGTTCAATGCCCCATAGTTTTATATCTAGAATTATGACACCAAGTAGGTCTGGAGTTGCTTTTTATCAATTCATGTATGCCTTGCAATAAAACGTGCTTAAAATCCCAGAACTAATTTTAAACCTCTATCATAAAGGGATATAGCAGCAACAACAGGAAGATGCTAACCTTTGCTATCGTGTCTTGTGCATCCATGGCTGCTTGTCAGTTCTCTCCTCCAAGCATTCTGGATGTTCCTGGGCCCAACTAAATAAACACTGGAGTTCCTCCTTGTGAATGTGAGGAAGGAAACCTTCGGTTTATCAGAAGAATGTAAGTAAATGCCAGATATGAAGAAGGTACAGTGGCTTCTATAGGCAGAAATTCAGACAAAAGTCTTCATGCTGAAGCCTTTAGGTCCTAATTGGTGGCACTTGTGACTCGGCAACTGTCACAAAGGCAGTGAGGTCCTGTTCTCCAAAAATATGCCTGTCTGGGGTTTGGGCCTACCCTAAAGCAGGAGCATGGAGGTAGTGGTTACTTTTCCAGTTAGAAATTGTATAGTGGGAGGTGAAGGAACTCCATGGGGTGGCAACAGGTGGTAAACATATCTCCCCGCCCCACTCCCACAGAATATCCCACCCACTGAGAAGAGGATTTAATTGTAGAGGTTGGACATAGGGGGTTTTTTTTGCTAGCCCCCACATCAATCATTTCTAAAGTCTCTTAAAGAAACCTTTCTTCTCAAATTACACCAAAAAAGCTTGTTTTTCTACTTATTTGCAGATGGTTAGGGCTGCCTCTTCGAAAACGGCGGCATACAAAAATGGGAAGCAAAGTTTGTTCTGGAATCAGTGTCTTTTAATAAAGTTTGGAACAACATTTTGCTAAAACATTACTCGCATCATAATAAAGATTAATCGTTGTCCACCCCACCCGCATATTTTCCAGCAATTGAACTTGCTATATTAGATAACTGTACTTAAGTAGTTAGTAACAGAACTCCCTTGTGAAATACACCTAGGTGAGATCGCCATTCTCTGAAGTGGTAAACCGTGAATCACGGCACCATCTACAATACTGTCATTTTTTTACATAACTTTGCACTGCTGTACTGAACCTTGTTGCTGCAAGAGGGCTGTGAACGATGAGGACGTGATCGTGAGTCCACTACTCTCCGCTGGATCCATTAAGAGCTTAAGAGAAGAGCGGGGCGCTGAACGAGGCCATTTATAATGACTTGGGGATTATACCTTCTGGACAAACCAGCCAGTCGGTGGGATTTCAGTGACGTTTGTAAGACCGGCGTCTCGGCCCTGCTCTTTGATCCTGTGCTGATGACGAGCGTGTACCCCGAAAAAGCCTTTCATCTGAAGTGGCGAAGTCACCGTTTGACACGAAGTCCAGAGACAACCCTCTTGATTGCTGTGTTATCCACACCCCTCCCATTGTGCCGTCTGACATTTGGGCAGCACTTGTTAATTGTTGGGTGCCGTCTAGGCCGTGGAAGGCATCTTGGTCCTCTGTGCTTGTGCATAACATTGACAGTCTGTCACCCACAATGCAACACGTTTTGATGCTTTCGCAAAAAACAGGGCTACCTATTCCATATAATGTAACAATTAAGAAAAAAAAGTGGATAACGTTCCTGAGCTGACCAAAGTCTTTTTACATCTTATTTACCAGATTGCAAATAACAAGGCCAGGTCAGACGGCCCCTGGAACAATGGCGGGCGGGGGGAGTAAGGGCCTTGCTCAGGGCCCCAACAACAGCATTACTTTACTGAACCCAGGATTCAACCTGGCAACCTTCTGATCACAGGCCCCATGTCCAAACCCACTGAGCCACACACAATCCCTGTTCTAGAGCTGGGTATCTTACTGGAGAATCACAGGTTATGTTCCTTGTATGATGGTCTGACAGTAGGACCTGTTACTTGGACAGGTCCTGCTACCCCATCTCCTCTCTCTCGCTCTCTGTCTCCCTCCCTGATGAAAGTTTCTCACCCCCCAGTCTGGCTTTTAGTCCAAGGCCTTCTCCTCCTTACATCTAATAGGTTCTGGCTTCTTCCTTGCCCAGCGGGATCTGTTTAATTAATCCCCGTTACAGAGCCACCATGGGGAGCCACAGTCTGGAAGCCTAAAGCTGAACCCACTTGTGACCTGTAACGCTACACTCGAGTTCAGATCTCGCTCGATTTCGGGGCAGAGCGTGTGGGTGCGATTTATGATTTCTCAGCTTAAGTGATCATACCTGGTTCAAGGGTACAGCAGAATTTTCCATTGCTGGGATCTGAACAGGCAGTTGTTTAGATCTTAACCACAGTGCCTCATGATGTCTGGTTAAAGGACTCACTGGCAGTCAAGCTCCGTTTTTTTGGATACGGTCGCTGAAAATTCGTCTTATCATTCAACGGTCAGTGAGAGAATTCCAGACTTGTGGTCCGACACTCGTAATGGATAACCACAGAGAGACTAAAGATATATTCCAAGTACAAACCTTTATTATACATTAGTGGGGTGTACTTCCTGGAGAATTGTGCCATTTCAACATAACTAGAATTCCCCCCCAAAAAACTTCTAAGATCTATTAAACAGGCAGCCCCCCGCATAATTGCAGTGCCGTGTTTTTTTTGGGTTGAATTTAGTTCAGTGCTCTGTCACTTTTAACTTTTTTCTTGGACCTTCTAACCTCATCGGTCCTGGGAATTCTGAGCAGAAGTATGCGAGCTCTGTTTTGACAGCGGCTGACCTTTAGCCACACCCTGGGTCTTACCAAGTTCCTCGTCTTGCAAGTGAACATATTAGAGATACGGTCCACCTCCAGCAGCTGTCTCGAATTAACGTCCCCAACGTGAAAGCAAATAAACCCCAGGCAGCTCTCCGTGTGAGGTTGTAAAGTGGGACACTTCCCACCCCCGCTCTCCTCATAGGTGAGGAACAGTTTCCTGCTTTTTGTGGCACCCGCTGCCCTTTCACAGCCCCCGGAACAATAGATTAGCACCCTCCACCTGCATGGAAACGGCCTCAACTCATGTGTCAGTCGCTTTGCATGATGAATGTTGGTCACGCTGCAGTTGACAGACACGTGGGCAGCAGCACCGGAGCCCTGCAGAGAATGAAAGGGCAAAAATCCAGGCATTCTTTGCAAGGGAGATGTTAACGTTTCATTTGAACCCAAAAACAACAATGGAATTTCATGGTATGCATGGTTTATTGCAGGATTCTGGTCCAGGAATTGGGCAGTCTGGCCCTCCAGGACTGGAATTGGGCAGTCTGGCCCTCCAGGACTGGAATTGGGCAGGTCTGCTTTATCATGATGTTCAATTTCAGTCTGAATTCCCCAAACTTTTGAAGCTCTGCCTTAATGATGCCTAGTAGGAAACTTTCAGGTCCTGCAGTTGGTAGCTGTAGTCGTTCACTGCTGAGCTGAGCTGTCCGGTCTGTTTTCGATCGGTTTAAGATCTCACCAAAATCTGGGTGTCTGTTAACTGTTATGGTCTCACGGTCACATCCTATGCTGGCGTCCCTCAGTAGAAATGGCCAAATGTGTGCCTAATGTTTTCTTGGGTGCACTTTGATGTATGTAAGGAACAATCTCCCATGTACGCTCCTCAACATTTTTATCTTAAGAAGCAGGAATTAGATGGTGATATGATTTGGACAATGCTGTAATGCAGGGTTTCCCAATCCAGTCCTCAGGGACCCACGTTTTTGCTCCTCCACCAGCTCCCTGCCAGGTAGTCAACATTTTTGCTCCCTCCCAACTTGCAAAAACGTGCACTGTCTGCAGAACCCTGAGGACTGGGTTGGGAATTACTGCTGTATTGTAATAAAAACATGGGCTTTAGGTATTGGGTGCCAAAGGTTGTTTGTTGTTGTTGTTCCACTAACCCAGCCACGTTCCAACCCCTTTAGCCAGACTGCTGCCTTGACGCAGGCTTTTGTCTGACCGTGTTTTCTTTGACCTCACCCCCACAGGCTTGGATGACAGCCTCCAGCAATACATCTACAAGTTCGAACAGGAAAAGATCAATGGCGAACAGCTGCTGAAGATCTCGCACCAGGACCTGGAAGAGCTGGGCATCACCCGGATCGGACACCAGGAGCTGGTGCTGGAAGCCGTGGACCTCCTCTGTGCCCTGGTCAGCGCTAGGATCTCTCAGCCTTTAACCCAGTGTGTTTTCGTTTCAGCCATACAGTTTGGCCAGGGCTCGTGTCCACCGCACCAAGTTGTGTTAATCCCACGTTAAACCGAGTTGTGGCATCTCCAGGTTCTCCTGAGGAACTCCCTGTCTAAACATGGTGATTGCTACTGGCCACCACTGGCCTTTGGCTGCTATAGTGCATATTTCAAGACCGTTTGTGGGCCAGGAAAGGCACTTATTGTGTGTTCGCAGTGTCTGCTCAGAATTCTTAGCATTCTGTCCCATGCTTCCCGCTCAGTGGTGAGTGACGGTCCCTGGAAAAGGGCCGATCTTATTGCCAAGGCGTAATGCTTTTTTTTTTTTTTGCATTATTGATTGAAAAACCCTTTCTTCGTCAAAACAATCAAAATTATCAGATTTCCCCCCCCTCACCCCCCCATTTCCACATCCTGGTTTGGACAAAGTCCTTTCTCCAGAGCGGACTCGACTCCAGGCCCGTTTTCTGTGTCTGGCCAATGTTTGGTGCCAAGCATGACACCGATAAGATGTGTAGCTCTGGGCTGCGGTGTCATGAGTTACAGGGACGCATTGCACATCCCGGCATGCTCACATGCACGATCTAGCAGGATAAGGAGTCATCATCCTTCATGGTCTATAAAGAAGCTTTCCTTTTTGAACTGCTAGGCCTAAGCCTACAAAAATGTTTTAGATCCCATACTTTTCACCTATGCATTTATTGTTAATTGTTAATATCATCATCGGGTACTGTTACCATGGGAACCCTGGAGCTAAATCGGCAACAGGATATTTGTGTGTTTAATATGTTGTTACCATGGACTGCAGGTCAAACAAGGGTGTGAACCTGGATGTGAAGTAATGCACATTCTTCGCGACTCAGTTTACCTCGTTATCTATTGTACAAATAAGCAGGGCCTTGGGCAGAATTTCAGCGGATTTTGAGGGTCAGAACGGAAAGCAGATTGCATTTTGGTTCGGGCATGTAAAGGAGGCCTGTTGGACAAAAACCCTGTCCCAACTCTTGGACCATCATTCCTTTGTCCCCTCCACCTGCAGCTTAATAACTGGGCCACATACGATGCATTGTTCATTGTCCCAGTCCGGATGGACAGGGAATGTGAAGTGATTCCCGCTCTGGAAGTATTCACAACATCCCTGATTACACCACTTTCTATAAATTTTTGATGGGGGGCTTTCTAAGTAAAACATTTCCTTCGAGGTCCACAAATGAGTCAGTGCTTTGTTTTGCACATAGTCATCGATACGGTTGTCCTGAGCTCTCCCCCTCCACGTGATTTGACCTGCTGATGTAACGGCTATTAAGGGACTCAGAGGATTTCCTGCCCCCTCCCTCATGAAACGGACAGGCAGGCGGTCATAAGACAGTTTGGTACCCCTCCTCATGCCTCCCTCCCAACCAACACAGGGGATGGGGACTGTGTGTCTGAAGCATATTGTTGTAGACGGTCAGGACATTTGGAAGCTTAACGACCGTTAGCTGTGGGGTCTCGGCATACACAAGCAGCACCTGTCCTATGTCTCATAACCAGGGTAGTATACAGGGAATTAAAGCTGATTGGCCACTCCCCTGTCACTCACTGATCCAAAGCATATGATTGGCTAATGATATGGTTAGCCCTTCTTATGCCACCTCCCCCAGCCATCGCCGTTAATCCAAGAATCGGCTCAGCCGGAACGTGGGACTTCGCTCGAGCGGATTTCGTGTCAGCGTTAGCATTTCCCAAAGTGACCTCAGCCGACCTATTGCAAAGGACGGCGCTGTGCGTCTTTTTACGGTTCTGGCGAATTTCCATATGTATGGCTGAGCCATTAAATCAAAGATGTTCTTGGGTGTGTCATATTTTAATAAACTGCCGTGGGACTCAGTTGGTGATGGCTTATGCAGAGCCTGCTGCTGAAACTCCAAAGACCACCCCCACCCCCGCCACTGGGAGCCCCCGTGTCCGGCAGCGGTGCGGGACAGGTCTCAGTGGCTTTAGAAGCCAGAGACCAACATGCTGGAGTGGATAATTCAGGCTCAGAAAGTAAAAATCCAGACCAAGATTTTGTTTCAACCAGCCAGTTGAGTACTCTGTGACACTTTATACTGAACTGACTGGTTGAAACAAAATCTTGGTCTGGATTTTTACTTTCCAGACCTGAACGTTCCACCTCTGACAGCATGGAAATGTCAGGTTACTGCTGTGTGATGGTCTCTCGGTGCCGGAGGGCAGGAAACAGATGTGACCTCTCCTACTGCCCCCACCCTTACTGGGTGAGATCTGCTGCAGAGGAGGTGATGAAGGGGGAAGTCCCTGTCTCCAAGCCCCTCTTACTCCCAACCCCCCCACCCTTCTGCAGGTGTGGGAGGCCCAAAAATGACACACTTTCCTCTACTTTTCCCCTTCCGCTTATAGAAGAACCCCTTAAGGACATTTATTCCAACACCTGTTTGAAATGGCGCCCCCTGCCTGTTTTTAAGGTCTTGCCCAGTCCCTTTCACTGCACATCTCCATTTATGGTACTTTCAGCCATTTAATGCAACAAGCTGGATGCTTGTCAACTTGCATCGGTGAATAAATTAGCTTGTGTGTAATTATCTGGCTAAAAGTTTCCTTCATAGTAACTGTCCCACTGCCAAAGGTTGTGGAAGTTAGTGTATCTGAAGACCTTTTTGAAGTCAGGATTTAAATGGCTTGTACCTGTTAATATCAGTTGATCGTTAGACTGTTACCTCCAAAATTCAACATACAGTGACACTTTTATTAATCCCGAAGTCTCCATTTCAGCTCCTCGACAGGGCATGACTGTGTTTGGTCATTGGCGAACATGCTAACAAAAGAAGACTGGTCTGCAGTCTGGTACCGCTAAAAGCCGCCAAAGGTGGCCGCCGATTACAGTTTAAGGGCTCCGGGCAGGTTGCTCATTCTCGTTACGTGCGAGGCGCAGTGAGTGGCAGGCGTGCGCGCTGGTGCTGGGCCAGCATTTCCCCCTGAGCGAGACTTGCCAAATCAGGAGGCACATCCTCGTGTCTCTTCCAAGTGCGCGTCGGAACAGCTGCATTCCTTCCCCGGCATTAAACGTTCTTCCAGTGCCGGCCTTCAGGATCAGTCTAAATTAAGCTGCCTGCTTCCTCTGAAAGCCTCGGCGTAGCTGCTGTGCTGAAGCCAGACCATGGCTGTAATGTAAACATGGACTGGCGGGATATTTAACAAAATATTTGCAGTGGGATTAGACTCAAGTGATTTGGACGGGGGGGGGTTTAGGTGCATCTAGGGAGGGTGGCGGCGTCTTTCTAAGGATTTGACCACTTCCCACTCGTTGACACTTTTGTTTAAAGCTGACGCCTCTAGAGCAGGACAAGTGTCACAAAGGTGGCATCTGGATCGCGTGAGTCTTGCACAAGAGACCCCCCCCCCCCAGTCTGGTATGGGACCTTGAGATCCTGGCCATTGAACAGCCTTAGCTTTCCAGCCGTACTTCTTCAGGGTGTTTGTTCCGGGGGGGGGAAAGCAGTAGACCACCAGCTCACCCCACAAACAGCGCACCATCCCACTTTGCTTCAGAGGAGTGGAATGCACAAAGAGGAAACTGAGGCCATGGAATGCGTTGTTGGCTGAGCTTGTGTGAGTCAGGTGATCGACTCGTGCCTTCCGGGGACATGTGAGTGTGCCAGAATTCCCCTCCCATCTCGTCCAGGCCACAACTACTATTATGTCTTCAGTGTTATTTATCTTGGCCAGTTGCACTTCGAACCCCATAACACCGAAATAGTTTTCTGATGACCCAATGCCTAGGAATGACTGAGCAATTCCAGCGATAACGATGCACCTTGTTCCGGTGTAAAATCTGTTAATAGAGGCTTTCTCTTTGTAGAATTATGGCATAGAGACGGATATTCTGAAGAACCTGGTTGCCCAGATGAGGACGGCTACCAGCAGTCTGCGTGTGTGTACGTCTGAGCGACGGAGGAGCCCCTCCTACAACGGGAGCATGTGCCGCAAGCCCCCGAACGATTTCCTCACCCTCGTGGTGGAGCTCATTGGGGCAGCCAAGAACCTTCTGGCCTGGCTGGACAGGTAAGGTGCACCTGGTGAACCTGCTAAAAGGCTGTCTCTGGCCTGGAGATGGATGATTCTAGGATTTTCTTTTAAGGTGAGGGGGGAGGTGTGAGAGGGGCCATAATCCATATAGAGGTGCTACCCTTATTAGCCAATGGTATGTTCCGAATTGATGAGTGACGGGAGTGGGCACTCTGCGGACCAATCGGCTTTCAGTCGGTGGCCCCGCCCCCATATAGGCTCCAACCTGGAGAGGCCACTGTCTGGAAGCAGCATGTGGTATCATGGTAACTAATAATTAACTCCTGGGATGTCTTCCTTTTCCAGCTGGAATTTATATTGTTGGGTTAATGTTTTGGTCAGTTCAAAGGTTTTAGCATGGAGGAACCGTTCCCCTCACCTCTGGTATGATGTTTAGAGCGGCTGATCTGTAAAACACAGACACATCACTCATCTGCGGTTACTGTGCCTTCATACAGTGCTCTGCCCCCCCCCCCCCTGCATTTTTTTCCTCCAATTGCTGTCAAAAGAGAGCAATGAAATCCGATACTGTCTGGTTTATTTCCTGAGAGTTGGTAGGGTTCAGCGCCCGGTCTCAGATATGTGTAGGTCTCTGCTATAACTGACGCATAACCTGGAATGTTTGTTTAGCGGTTGGCGCGTTTTATAAAAACCACGTGGTGGGGGGGGAACACCCGCTCTAGCGATGCACGACTCTCACGCGGCATCCATATGTCTCTTCCTCTAATCCTGTTCTTTTTCACTCGCAAAAAAAACATCTGGAGGATCGCTTGTTTGACCGCGGAGTGCGTAGAGCCCCCAAAATGACTAGTGGCCAAACAACATGCTACGTTTTCAAATTTGAGAATGTTCCTGAGCAAGATCCACGTATAGAAACTGCATAGACTGGCGTCTGAGGAGTTTTATTTGGGGGGGGGGTTCCATCACAACAGCCTTTTTTGAGTTTCAGTTTTAAACACTTGGGGAACCAGTGACCCCATTCCACATTGGGTTCGCGTCCAGGAAGCCCTCAGAACTCACCTGTTCAGCACACATCTCGATTTGTGCCGTTTCCACAGCTGCGTGCCCCAGCATGGTAATTGGTGACATCTGTTTGTGTTTTTTTTTTTTTTTAGGACACCCTTGACGGGGATCAGTGACTTCACTGCTACGAAGAACAAGATCATCCAGCAGTGCCTTGAGCTCACCACCACTGTTCAGCAGGTCAGGGAGCTCATGGTCGCCCTGAGATACACTTGTGTCTGTCGAACTAGTCCAGTGACGTTTTCTAGCAGTGGTGCTCACCTCAGAAGCCTCAGGTCGCTTGATGAACACACTGTGACCTGCCGATTCAAATGGGGAACGCCGCACTCCTGGAACTTTTTGTGTGGCCAACAGCCGCTGGATTCTACCGTTTCATAAAACCTCTGGCTCTCTTGAAAGAAGTTCCTCTGAAGTATCCCGGAGCCAGCTGTTTCCAGTTTTTAGTCCTCAGAGACGTTCCACAAGGAACGTGGAAACGTGTGTCTGGCAGGGTAATAATTCAGGATGGGGGGGGTCAGTCCGATTTTTCATTAATTATTTACTGGTATTTCACGGCGGTGCTTGAAAGCTTGTGTGAGATGGAAAGTTCGAGGGCCCCAGGTCGTGTTCCACGTTTGTGGCATGATTGATTATGAGCGTGTCTATTGTCTGTGGAAAACAAAAGGCTGATACAAGATCTTGAATCTAACGCAAGGAATACAATGGAAAGAGGACATAGATTCTGATCCGGGTTGGTTCCCGCGGTGGTCGTCCGCATGCTGAGAGCATGCATCGTACTTGCTCCGCCCCCGCTGAAGGCTACAACCAATGGTGTCCCACACCAACATTTAGATTTCGGCTCACTGCGAGTTTGTCCCCTGCCCCCGCCCCCCCCATCAGCTGTCGGGTGGTTAGGGCCAGATAAGCCTTCCATTCAGGACTCATGGACTCGGAAGTACTGTGAGAGGAGCATGATAGAGAACAGCAGCTCTTCTGTCTGATCTGGCAGACGCTGTAAAGGGGGTGGGCAGAGATCAGAGACACACCTGTCTGTGTCACAACGATCTCAGCTGGCGGCAGCAGGTCTGGGATGGAGGTCAGACTAACAATCAGACACTACTCTAAATCTTGCACCATGCAAATGAGTTCAAGATGAAAACCTTTACCTTTTGGGTGGAAAGTGCACTATATGAAAATAAGTCAAACTGGACTGAATCAGATATGTATACTTAAATGCTGCAGCTGTCAAGTCGCATGATTTTGATAAGCGATTCTAAGTTCAGGTGTGGCTTTGGTCTCACGAAAGGGTCCTTCGCATCTTCTGGCAATTTTGAAGATTTTATTTATTTTGTTGATGGAGAGTCTTGACAGCTGGGTGCTGTGATAATATTTGCCTCCCAGCTGGCAAAATGTACTTGAATTGACGAGGAATGATGCACCCCCCCCCCCCTCCCCGAAACCCCATTGGTTATCACTCAAATAAGATTCCCAGCTCCAAACAAACCCCCTTTTGTGGAAGAAGCATGCGGCTGTGCCCAAACATGACAGGACCCTTTCCACCCCCCCGTTACAGAAACGGACGTGTCCCACATTCCGTCATCCTGTCAGGCGTACAGGCGGGCCGTTCTTGATGCCGCACTTATCGTGGCACGGTTCAGGCTAGCTGAAGCGCTGCAGGCCTCAGTCAACGCGGTGAAATGTCAGGCGCCGACGCGGTGCGATTGGCTGACTGAGTGATTGGCTGACTGGGTGTGCTCTGCCCTGCGGGACAGTCACTCTGCGCATAGCTTTTAGTCAAAATGCTGTTTTCATTACAAGATGAATGTTATTCGCTTATCCTTTAGTACGTATGTGACTTTTTTAAATGAAAGGTTCTGCTCATCTACTTAAATTTTAATGCCACTTAACTCGTTTAATCAACATCATTTATCTGTACATTTTTCTGTTCTCTCCTGTTTCTGTAATTCTTTGTGTGTGTTTTAATTTTTAACTGAATTTTATTTATAAATTTTTTTATTTATGCTCCCATTTGAACATGATACTGTTCCAATGGCTGATTCTGGTGGTTTTGTTTTGAACGAATGCACCTTTTCTCTTGCAGGATTGCACAGTCTATGAGATGGAAGAGAAGATTCTGGAAGTCGTAAGTATGGCCGCTGCAGAAGGGGAGTCGGGCTTCCGGGGAATCATTCGGTCAGCGGGCTTTCAGAGTGCTGCAGTTTGGAAAACTTTAGTCTCCAGGGCCCCTGTTTTTGTCACATAACGTGGGGCGGGGGGTTGACATCGCTGAATATAGTACCCCCCCCCCCATTAATCAGTTTCCTGCGAATGACAATTACCAGGCCTCTTGTCCTGACAGCGAACTTCCTCTTTCTCAGACGTGCCGGTAAACTGCAGAGTTCCCCATGGGGTGTCTCCTGCTTGGGGGGGGGGGGGGGGGGGGGGGGGGGGGGGGGGGGGGGGGGGGGGGGGGGGGGGGGGGGGGGGTGG
>JAODLD010000030.1:24073172-24102864 GCA_026781065.1 Mormyrops boulengeri
GTTTATGCAGCACTGTGGTGGTATGCGAGTCCGGCATTCAGGCGGGCCTCCGCTTCTCTCGCTTCCCCAGGCACTACCGCAAAATGCTGCGCTATAGTCGCACACTCCCAGGGTTTCAGATTATTGTTTCTGGGCCCCAGATAAAATGTCACTTTGGGGGCCCCCGCCCTCATCTCCGGTTTCAAAAACTAAATAAATAGCTAGCGAATACTCAAAAGATTGTAGCTAGCCAGCTGGTTGATGGGCCGAATGGCCTCCTCTCTCGTTTGTAAATTTATGTTCTTATGGTTAGCATAACATGTTGCTTCTGCATCTCTGCTTATTTAATATTTAGTGTAGTGACAGTTTGTGGCCAACAGGGGGGCCCCCAAACCTTGGCGGGCCCATGCAAATGCGCGGTTTGAATGCCAGTAAACACCCACATGCACCTCATGCCCCGGTCTCCACTGATTTCCTTCTGACTATTTACGGTCGTTAAGGCCTGTATCTTATCAGCAGTTCCATGAGAAGAAACGCGTTTTTGTTTACGTCAAGCCATTCGCCCTAATGATGACAGCGTGAAATTATCAGCTCTAACTCGAGCAGGACCCGAGCTGTAACGATATAATTATGATCTGAAAACCAGCCTTATCGTGCTCCCCCACTCCCTGTGTGTGCATTTCAAAAGAATGTAATTTAGCCACAGTAGAGATGCCAACGGTTTTTAATGGAATCATGGTGACTGTTGAGTTTACCAGTGATTCCTAATCTGGTCCTCAGGGACCCACAGTCGATCCAAGTTTTTGCTCCCTCCGAGCTCTCTGCCAGACAGTCCATATAAAACACGGACTGGCTGTTGGTCCCCGAGGACCAGATTGGGAAACGCTGGGGTAGACCTCTGAGTCAGATATACCTAATCAAATATACCTAACCACTATATGCCTGTAACGTAGCTTCGGCATCTCATCATTTAGTGTATTAATTATGGCCTCTTGTCTGAATTGCAGTCAAAGGTTTTGAATGGAATCTGTGACCAGACTATGCAAACTACCTCAGACCCTCTGACCAGGCAGATTACCCGCCTGGAGGAGGTCCGGATTGTCAACATCAAGCCCGGGGAAGGACTGGTGAGATGGCAGGCTGACCGCAGCATCGACATCACCGAGACCATTATAAATGTCAGCGATGGTCTTTTATTAGTGATGGAGACTTTTACAAGCTCCTCTTGTAACTAAAATACCCTCCAGGTGTTGTCTCTCCCCCTCCCCCATTGTGATTTTACATCTGCAGTTGTTTCCTAGTATAACCATTCACACCAGTGTCGTCCTCCTCCTCGTTCCCAGGGCATGTACATCAAGTCCACCTACGATGGGCTACACATCATCACCGGCACCACAGAAAATGTGAGTATGATGATGACTTAAGGTGTGGAGCAAGTAGGACTCCCACCAGCAGGGGGTGCCCTATTTTAATGACCTTTCCTCCTCCTGTTCTTGAAATGATAATGTCCATTGTCTTTTACTGTGAAATTCTTCCTGTGGGGTTTGGCGATTATCCGCAATGTTAGCTGTGTTATTTAAGCAAATTTTAAACTACAAGAATGAACCTTCCCCTTTTAGTCTCCTCCATCTACGGTGATGTTTACAGATTTTGTGGTATCCCTGATAACCTATTAATTATATAGCCCTATTTATGTCAGCCAATAAGATATATGCTTTAAGACTTACAGAATCTTATCTAATTATTCATGTTGGTAATGCCATGGATTTGAGTTTTGTGTAACATTTTTTTTTTCTAGTCTTGATGGTGCTCTCACTTTTGGTTCAAAAAGGTCTTTTGACTAATATGTTTTACATCCCATAAATGCCCATTGTCAGGGGCGATATATGATACATATAGACCCTGTGCTGACCTAAAACTCTCTCCTGCAAAGCCCTCCACACCCCTGAGCCTGTATAAATCTTGCTGGTATGACAGACATTGTTTGAAAGCACATTGTTCGAGGTGGGGAGGGGCGTCAGTCAGAAGTACAGGCGGCAGCAAGTGCTCCCCCCCCAGTGAGTCTGCATGTCTGTGGGAGGGGAAGGACCTCACTAATGGGGGGGTTCAGCCTGTGCCGCAGACGCAAACCTGCTCCTTATTAAGTGGGACAGCAGCGATATAGGGATGGATGGAGGTGGGAGGGGTGGGGTCTGTCTCTTCCCCCTCCCTAACTGAAGTGGCTTCCCCCTCTGAGGGTCCATAATTAAACAGAAATGGGGTTATGGGCTATTAGCCAGAGTTTGATGCAGCTGTGGAATTTCTATCCAATTAACCACGGCTCCATACATTTTCTCATGGCGCTCATGCTCCTTTATAAATGTATACACAAACGGCTTTTCACCAGAATAACAATGGGCCGTTTCTTGGTTGCACGAAGCCCGTGCACATCGCTTATTGTTCGGACCGTTGTTTTGAGGATGTTTGGGGATCTCCCAGCGCCCCACGAGAGACAAACCCAGTCCTCCCCATTGTTGCAAAGCGGATATTAGCGGAACAGGTCCTGTTTAGGCCTGTTTTTCTGGCTTGTGGATGTGTCGTGTTTATGAGAAGCTTAGAACCAGGGGGGTCTGTACTCATCTTTCTGCTGGGTTTCTAGTCTCCCGCTGACCGGACGCACAGAATCCATGCAGGAGACGAAGTGATCCAGGTCAACCAGCAAACAGTGGTGAGTGGCGTGCTAAAAACGCTTACCGCCATCTCATCTCTTTCCCTGCAGTGAAAGCAACCAAAAAGGGGTATTTTGGTGGTGATGACATTTATAATGGTGGTTTTTTTATTCTTTTTTTTTTTGCTTTAGACCAGTGTTTAATCTGGTCCTCAGGGACCCACAGAAAGTTCATGTTTTTGCTCCCTACCAAAACACGGACCTCAACTCAAGCAGAATCTGAAGGGGCTTACAGGGGCCGGTGGTGGTGACAATGAAGTCAAATCATTTTACTGTCATTTCACGCACATGGAAAAATTCGATTTCTGCAGAGGCGGCTAGAACAAAGAACAGCTGAAAAAAAGACACTGGACAACAAATGCTGGATAAAAAACAACATAATGTAATAGTACAAATACACAGGTGGATACCTATCCGCGATGATGATGATGAAGATAGTGGATGTATCTGGTGTTTAGATGTGTCAGTATACGAAGCGGACAGATGCATTGTGGGAGGGAAGCTGCTGAACTTGTACACTCTTGGTGCAGGTGGGTTGGCAGCTGAAGAACCTGGTGGCCAAGCTGAGGGAGGACCCAGCTGGCGTGGGGCTGGTGCTGAAGAAGAGGCCCGCCGGCACCACTGGTTTCACGCCAGCCCCCCTGAAAAACATGCGCTGGAAGCCCCCCCTGGTACAGGTACATGGACTCCCATCTTTTTACATTCCTCCAACATGGCTTCAGTTTACGGTTTTAAGTTCCAATAAATTATACCCATTCCAAATTTTCCTGGCCTGGAACCAAGCACGGGGCTGGCTAATCCAATAAGCGACATCACCGGCTGCCTAGGGGGCACCCCTTCTGGTATTTACAAAGCGTCGCCGCTGGTGCCCAAAGCAAAGGCTTCACGGGCCCTGCTCAGACACCCCCGTTCAGCGACAGGCCCCAATGCAGACTAATGTCAGTGATTACTGCGCCGCCTCATTGTATCTGCCTGGGCTGGCCCAGATGAAATGCACCTCCACACCTTGTATTGACTGGAGCACTACTCTTTATTTGACTTGTTTTGTTTGTGGAACCGGAGCGAGCGAGTTCAGGCAGGTATACAGGCCACCCAAACAGACATGGGGGCTGAGGGGGGACAAGAAACAACAAATTTGGGGTGTGTAATGAGGTCAAACAATAGAGCTTATTCTATTTTCCTAAATTAGCGACACGATACCGGCCAGTTGCGTCATTCTGCCTGGGTCAGTGTGTACAGCCCCCAGCTCGTGAATGGCATGTCTGGATGGGGGACCAGGATGTATGTGTGGGGGGTGATTACAGAAGTGCTCACTAGACCGTGATTCCCCGTGGTGTATAGCATCTCTCTCCCCACAGGTGAGTCATGCAAGGTCTTAGTCACTTTTCTGCGGCTGTCAAATACTATGATCCACCCATTGTGTGATAGTCGACCCGAAGGGCCTTGGTGAGGGATCACAAGGCAGGTGCTAAAGACACTGATAAAGGATGTTTCATCTGTGCAATTGTACAGGAAATACCAATTCATGATATGCTATATCTCATAGCACATTTGTTGTGATACTAGGTCTTGACTAGAGCTGCCTTATCGTGTTCTGGGAAGACATCAGTCTGATAACACCAGCCCCCCCACCCAACTGAGGGCAATTTAAACAAGCAAGGTTTTAACTAGTGAGGCAGTATTTCATGCTTCAGTTTGTTTTGCATGTTTGTTTATGTGATACAACCCATGGTCACAACGGGGATTTATTTTGAATCCAGATGGGTTATAGGTGTAACATGTAGGAGGACGGCTTAGAATCTTTGTTTCAGCTGAAGCAGTGGTTCAGCTGAGGTGACGGGCTGCTTTAACCCAGCGATTTGTTGTTGATGAAAGAATGTCTGCCTGCCTGGCTGCCCTTGGAACAAGGACTGTTATGAGGAACTCTAACCTGCCCGTCTTGCATTGTTATGGGTTACAGAGCACCCCATCCCTGGCCAAAACCCAGTCTCCAACCGGGACAGGAAACACCTCCCTCAAGATGGAGAAGCCAGCCATTTTAGACCTGTACATTCCGCCTCCTCCATCTGTACCTTATACTCCGAGGTAAAACACCNNNCCCAATCAGACCTTGTGTCATGTTACCCCATGGTTGTGGTTTGAGGTTCGAGTAGAGGATCATTTTTAGTGAATGTGTCCTGATACGGTGGAGGTTTCTACTGTCATTTTGACAGCTTTTATAAATAAGCGATGTGACTTATCTGTTGACAGAGACTTGAGTTGTCCATATCGTCACGCACCATTATGACGAAAGTCCGTTTCTTTTCCTCTGTAGTATTGTTTTCATTGACATGCTTCTTCCTCCTTCCTTGTGATCGTGCTTTTCTGCTCGAGAAGAGACGCAATGAGGAGCTCGTACACAAACATCAATGTGAGGCCAAAGGGCTCAGAGTCACCCAACTCCTTCCTGGACCAGGAGAGCCGGCGGCGCTTCACCATCGCTGACTACGATAAGCTGGGCGTCCAGCCCATTGAGGTCAACGTCGTGCAGCCGCGGATGAGAGGGCAGATGCTGTCACGTGGTTAGCATCGAACCTACTGCATCATAAGTACCCTATATTAACACATGGATTGATTTTGATGATTTTTGCGTGGGTTGGTGCCCCATCCTACGGGATCGGCTCCAGACCCCCACGGCATAGGAAGATGGGATAGATCCTAGTTTCTTTCCATTTATTAGAAACCCGCTCTTTAGCTTTTCTGGCACTCCTGTGTTTCTGTCATGAAATGATGAATCGAAGAGTGATATTTATAAGACTGTGATCCATCCTTCCCCATTGCAGGTAAACCCCGGCCTCTGTCTATGCCAGTGGACACCTGCCTGGTACAGAATGATCCATTCTCCAAGCCCTGGACAGCGGGACGAAAAGGTACCTCCACTGCATGGATGTAGATGTAACCTAACTAATGAAAGCCCTGGTCCTCCTATCCATTAGATGAGCTTTATTAATGAAATTGATGGGACACTGTCCAGACCAGTAGGGATGGCTCAACCTCCTTCCCGCTCGTGATCTGTACATCTGGGGGTCCCCCTCCCCCTTTTTTTGTACATGAATTTTATGTAGCAGATACTTTTATCCAAAACGTCATTTTTGAGAAGGCAAGTTGAGCCTGTCCCTGGAGTGACTGGTATTTAAGGGTTGTGCCGCAGGGAACACTCATGAAAAAAACTAGCGATCCTGGGATTTGAAACCGGTAACCTTCTGCTCACAGGTGCAACGCTCAAACACGCCTCCCCACCCCCCCACAATAAATCACTGGAATGCCATTCCACATTTTGGTTTAGGTAGCGATTTTATTTGTTTTCTAACATGTCATCGAGATGTTTGCTAAGGGCAGGGGGCAGATAAATGCAGAGGCTATAGATAGAGCTCCGGCAAAATCAGGGTCCCGCCTGGCAAAACGGGGGCCCCACCGCAGCAATAATGGAATGCTTCAGCTTATTAAATCTGGCCGGTCGATCCCACCCCGGACTGACGCTGCATCGTTATCAAATTCTCTTTCAGCTCTAAAAAATAACTTAAGTGGGCCTCCTACCCAGGGGTGCTGTAAGGGGGTGGAGTTAAAATAATTTCAGGGACCCTAAAAAATAAAAATTGGAACATACTTGGATTAGTCTGGGATGAGTGAATCAGCCCCTGACTAAGGGCGCTGTGGGGGGTGGGCGTTGTGCCAGTCTGGTCATCAGTGACATTTCTTCCTCAGGTGAGGACCTGCTGTACAGGTACCTGAGCAACGCGCGCATCGCCACCATCGCGGAGGAGGCGCCCCCGACCCCACCCCTCCACAGATCCGGCGCCGGAGAGAGACTGGTGCGCGGTGTGGACCGCATCCGGGGCAGCCGCCTGCTGGTCAGCGCCGACCTGCACAACAGCGCTACCATCCCCTTCCAAGACGACGTGCCCAAAAAGTCACCGGCGCCCCCCATGTCCAAGAAGCGCTCGTCTGAGCCCTCGCTACTGGTCAGTTGGATATCACGGCTTAAACTATTGACTCACTAACTTGTGCTTCCTGTCTGGGGCTTCCTGTTCGTCTCACCCTGGTGCCTTTCGCTGCTATCCGCGGCGCAGCCGCTTGGGGGAGGGGCTATCCTGCTGGTGGACCTTTCTGTATCTCTCCCCCCTACCTTTCCGGAACATTTCAGTGTGTGAGTGGGGAGGGCAAAATGGTCCTGGTCTGGGTTCTACCAGTGTGGCTGTTTTCTGCTTCAAGAAAAAGAAAACTAATTCAGGTTTAGAACACATTGACCTTGTTTCCATTGTTGTGTGATAATTTAAATTATTTCATTGTTTATTGTGGAATATTTCCTGTACAGTTTATGTTGTGTTGGTTTTTTTTTTATATAATTATTTTTCACTTGCCAAAGTATTTGACCCATTTTTTTCCGATGCCATTTCGTTATACCAAATGTAATGATAATTTAACAGGAATAAGGCATCTTTGTCAGTTTGTATACACAAAGCTTTTGTGTGGTTTTTTTTGTTTGTTTTTCCTTCCTGTTGTTCACTGTTGCATTTTGGTTAAAAAAAAATGTACTCACTGCTGCCAGGGGCCTTTAATCTATGCATTAAACTTTTTTTGCACAGTACTGTTCAATGCAGGATTTACCCAGACTTACTTGTAACCAGATACTTGTGTGGATGTGGTTACCATGGCACCAGCAGCCTGGAGTCAGACAGAGAAGGTGGGCAAGCAGATGACCACCTTGAGTCTTAGAGATGTTGTCATTGGCTGAGCTCAACAAACTTGAAAATTGAAGCTGGTTGGTTATTGGGTCCAACCCACATATTTTTCAGTGATTTTGGTTCTGTTGCCTCCAGAGTGTTGACCTCAGCCCCACTGAGCCCTGGGAACTAGAGGGCCATCTGCTATCCACACAGGTCAATGCCTCAGAGCAATAGTACTAATTGCTAATGCGAGTTTGAGCAACAGTATTAACTGCTTCATGTCAAGAAACGTGTATCCCATGATGCATTGTAACTGACTTGAGTTTTGTAAGCTTTTTGAGTATAGAACATTAAAGGTGCAGTTGATTTTAATTATTCCTTGTTTTGTTTTTTATTTCAAACTAAACAAGCTTCAGTGTGTCATCTCTAACGGCACAAATGAAGTGGCTTTGGTTGAGCACTACACAATCCCAGGACTGAAAGAGCGAAAGAATAATCAGAGAGGTTATGAGCAGATATTTGACACTAACTTTATTCACGTGGCTTGCCATCTTCCCTCTGCGACCTTCCGGCATTAATGCTACTCCAGGCTTATGGCCATGTGCTGCGACAGAATATCTCAGCAATTATTACAGGAATGTCAATTGCTGAGCCGCAGCAGTAAATCCCTCACGCTTGTGGTGATTTTGACGCATTAACTGCTTGCGACTCACTTACACTTGAATTACAAAGAGGGGGAAAAAAAACTTGAAGTGGACCAGCAGTTTTAGGCACAAGTTGCACAATTTTTGCTTCATTTTATGGCTAGAAGGAAAATTCAATCAAATATTTGTAATTTTGATCAAATGGGTGGCATTTAAAAAATCCTAAAGTAATTAAATGGAATATACCTCTTCTAGGTTATCTTGTTTTTTAATAATGCACACTATCAGAGTCTACTAGTTTGGATGAATATCACACCAGCAATAAATTGAAAGACTATAAAACATGCTGAACTGTCTGGGGGGTGGTGGGGGGGGGGGGGTGGTGATCCTTTCCCTTATCTTTTTGTAACGGCATGCTGTCTCTCTATGTCTACTCCTCCTGCCCACGTGTGGTGCTGTTCCTAATCTCTGCTTGCTCCTCTCCATTTTCTCTGCCTAAATGTGCCTAACCGCGAATGAGCTTCTCTTCTGTGCACATGCTCAGTGGGTGATGGGCGGGGCATGTAGGTGTTCCATGGCTTTCTAAATTTCACTTCCTCTTGGGAGATGCATTGAAACCAAAGGCATTTGTTGTCCCAGGCCAACTGTAAATGCTGGCTGTGAATGCAGGTTCTGGTGGGGGGGGATCGCAATTAGCCAGTTTCTAAAAACAAAAGACTACTTCCTGGGGTGTGTCTAGTAATGTACACCTTTGTTTGGTTCAGTGGCTTTTGATTTCCTACTTTGAAGACCACATCAGGTTATTCACACTGAATTATGACATAATTTCCTGTTTTGATTATTGTTCAGCCTGTTTTTTCTCCCTTGCCCTTTGAAACCCATTGTATTTAAAGCAAACGGTCAGATATTAATAGCTGCTGATTGTTTGTAGTGGTGTTTTATCTCACATTGGGCCCCTGATTTTAAACTTTTACAGTTTTGACGCACATGTGGGAAGTTGCAAAGCTCTTGAACAATGTTAGGTGAATAAAGAAAGATTCGTGCACAATTGAGGTCAGACCCAGACCTCGGTGGAAAAACCTGATGCGGACTTGTCCAATAAAAATCACGCACAGGTGGTTGACTTGATAGATGTCGACCGTTGACTGGTTTGCCCCGCCTTCCGGCCCTGTCCTGTGGACGGGTTAACTCTCTACTCTCTGTTCACCACAGGTATCTGACTGGATTTCCAGCAGCAGCATTCTGGACAGGTGTGTACACGCCAGGTGTTTATCACGAAGATCCAGGAGCCATATTCAGCACGATCCTGTACCCCACCCAAAAATACCCCAAAAAGCTCTGTATGCGTAGGAGGGGCCTTTGTGCATGAAGGTGTGATTTAATCAGTCCATGTTTAGGCATCAAATTCCTGCCAGTAATGAAACTAGGGTTTAATTCATGACAAAGCCTGTCAATATCAGGGAGAGGTGTGACAGGAGGGGCCGGCTTGGGTGGCCTTTGGCCCTACATCTGCAGCCAAGGACGCAAAAACAGCAAGCTAACATTAAACCTGGAATTCACCATCTGAATGCAAACAATGTGCAACTATTGGCAAAAGCAGCCTACCTGGAAAATTCAAGAATAGGCACTTGGATGCAAACCAGGGACCCCCCCCCCAAAAAAAGAGGAAGGCAGTGATGCTGAAATGCAATCTGAAAGGAACTGGAATAACAAATCTGAGAAGAACCTTTCATGAAAGCATCAGAAAAGAGAGATGTGACCCTTGACCCTAGGGTGCACCTGTCCCGCGATTTACACGTCTTTCACAGTCAAATTTTTGAAGCCTGACACAGGGTTGCCAAACTTGGTCAGCTGGCTGGCTTGCGATTTTCAATACGAGACAAATCTGGACACGCATTTACATGTATGTAACAGTTTTATTACCTTGTAAACGGTGTGTAGGGCTTGCAAACTGGCCCCAATGATTTTGATGTAGTTAATTTCAGGTCTATAATGGCAGGGGCGTAAGAAGCATTTTGAATGTGGGGGGGGACACACTGACGGTGAACTAATATTTTATGTTAAATGTGGGGGGGGTCCAAACAAATAATTATGAAATGTGAGGGGGACACGTCCCCCTCAGATTTAATGGCGGCGATGCCCATGTTTAGTGGAATAATATAGATTTGCCATAGGATTTCTTGCGTGAGCATGAGAGTCTGAAAGCTTGAGCATATCGTCAGATGTGTGAGCTGGCGACCCTGCTAACAAATGGGAAATATGCAAGCAGCTCAAGTTTGAATAAGTTCAGTTGGGTGGATGGAAAGGGGGTGTTCCGTATTGTTGCTTTTATTATTATTTATTTGGGTGACCCAGTAAGCATCATTATTGCCTCACATCTCCCGAGTTGGGCCTTCACTGTGTGTGGAAGTCTCCGAGTGCCTTATGGCAGTGTTTCCCAATCCAGTCCTTGGGGACCCACAGACAGCCCAGAGGGAGCAAAAACGTGGACCGGCTGTGGATCCGTGAGGACCGGATTGGGAAGCACTGCCAAAGGGGTTTCCTCTGGGTACTCCAGTTTCCTCCCCTAGTCCAAAGACTTGCAGGTTAGCCTGAGTCACCTACTAGTTGCAGATGAAGTCTGTTTGTTGCTCATCGCCAGGACAACCAAAGACACAGTTCCCCGTTTTTGCCTGGAAGCTTTCAAAATGGTTCCCTTTCAACTGAAAAGCAACATCCTGTCCATAATTAAGAGAAATCAGCTTCCTGCTTAAAAAGCAGAACGCCTTGCGCTGTGGGGTGTAATTACAGGCTTGTGGACAATAAATCTCACTTGTGCATCAATGAAGAATCAAATTCTGGGAGAGGCTGCCCACATACTGGCCTGGCGGTTGACGCTGCCACACCGGGTGTGACTCGCACTGGCCTCTCCTTAAAAACCATTAAAAAAAGCACCTTCCCTAAATTACTGTGGATTTTACACAGTGTGCAAATGTGTGATTCTTAAATCATCTAATTAAATATGGGATGGTGTGTGGCTCAGCATGTTGGAACACTGTGCTTAGAATCAGAAGGTTGCCAGTTTAAATCCCAGGGTTAGCAGGGCTATTTCACTGTTTGGTATCTGAGCAAAGCCCTTTACCCCCAAACAGACCCTGCTTTCTCATAAATGTGTGTTGCTTTGGATAAAAGTATCTGTTAGATACATAAAAGTGTAATAAAGCTAATTATAATACTGGAAATCTGAGCATGCCCTGGAATACTGTGTCAGCTGCTCTGAAGGCATGACCACTTTGCTAAACTGCTTTTCTCTCTCCTCTCTCCTTAGATATGAGTCGAGCACCAGATTATGGTCCTTCTCTCAAGCGGTAAGGATGTTTTTCATAGTTGGGCTATGCGCCAGCTTGCCAGGACAGTGGAAAACTGGCAGTGATGGTTTTACTCCGTTTACGTAGCCAGATATTTTACAGGAGCGACTAAGTGCCTTGAGGCGGTGTCGCAGTGCTGTGGTTAGCACCGTCGCCTCAAACTTCTTCAGGGTTCGAGTCTCTGTCCGAGCTCTACATGTGTGGAGTTTGTATGTTCTCTCTGTGTCGACATGGGGTTTCCTCCAGGTACTCTGGTTTCCCCCCCACGGTCCAAAACATGCCAAGGTGAATTGAAGTTACCAAATTCACCTTGCATGTGAATGTGTGCATGTCAGTTCCCTGTGATGGGTTGATGCCCCAGCCTGGCTTATTCCCTGCCTTGCATCTGTAGCTTCCAGGATAGGGTCCAATCCCCTGTGGTCCTATATAGAGGGTATAAAAAATTTATGGATGGATGGATGAAGTTCCTTGGTGAGGGGCAGATGTATAAGATTTGGACTGGAAGTCCATGTCTCCAACCCCAATAATCCTGACTGAGGCAGATTCAGAAACCTTGCCTGTTCCCGATATCTATCCCGATAGAATGGTGATGAGGCCTCCCGTTCAATTTCCTCCCGCTGCCTGTCACATATGGTCGCTCGCAGGCGCTATTTCGGACCACCATCGTCCAGGCACCGTATAATCAGGAAAAGGGGAAGGCTATCCTTTGGCAGCTTCCCAGTGGTGACGGTTTTACTGAAAAAGCTGACCCACACCCCTCTGTTGGTCGCGATGCTGGGGAACAAGGAATTCAGCCGGCGTGACCTTGTGGTTCTCTGCCAAGAGGCATTAGTGAGATTCCACAGACCCCACAGGGAATAAAACATGCAACCAAATACACTGGGACTGTCAGGAGCTGGCAAAGAGACACACAGCAGGCCTGTCTCTCTAAATATTTTTCCATTGATACATATAAATGTAAGCTTACCAGCTATCATCGTTTTCTGTTCTCCAATCTGAACAGGAATAATTAATATCACAGCTTTTCTGCCATATTAATACAAAACAGGAGAGAAATGGCGATTCTGTTCAACAGCAGTTATTGTGAGTCTGTGTCCTCTGACCTATGACACAACTCGATGACGCAAGATACCTTCATTTTTGCTGTACAGTTTACATTATTGTATATAAAATGATGCTCCCTGTTTGTTTAGTTCCGCTACAGTAATATAATATGACGTAATTCATTTACAGCATTTAGCGGACGCTCTTATCCAGAGCAACTTACATTTTTCTAAGTTCAGGGACAGTCCCCCTGGAGCAAGTTGGGGTTAAGGGTCTTGCTCAGGGAGCCCATGTTGGTAGTGCCAGAAGTGGCATTTGAACCCATGATCTCTTGGTCCACAAACAAGCATCCTAATCACTAGGCCACCAAATTCACCAATTTGATCGGTCTTAAACCTACAGCCAGGGGCGTCAGAAGCATTTTGAATGTGGGGGGGGCACACTGGCAGTGAACTAAATTTATGTTAAATGTGGGGGTCCAAGTGAATAATTATGAAATGTGAGGGGGACACGTCCCCCTCAGATTTAATGGCGGCGACGTCTATACATACAGCCCTGCTTTTAAATGTCATTCACAGCTGGAGACAGAATGACAGATAAACATGAGATCTGTTTTGTCATAGAAATGTGCTTTTTAATGTGCTAGCAGTACAAAATACGCAGACATCAGCACCATAAGGGGTATTTTTAGGGCTCAATTAAAATAATTCACTTAAATAGTTCTGTTATTATAGCATGGCTTTTGTCAGTATGATTTTCTGGTGAATTTGTCATTTATTGTGGTACAGGGCAACCAAATCATTTTTATTTCCCAAGATGTCCCTTGTTATTTTGTTGTTGTTTTCTGTAAAGGTCTTTCCTCTTGTGAGAAGGGAAACACATGCAGCACATGTGACTGTTTTACCGCGCTGCTGGTGAATGTTTGCACACAGTTGGTTTTCGGTCAAGTAGTGGCCTTTCAGGAAAAGCGGAATGCATTTGAAAATCTCCTTCTCACTTTCTGTTCCTCTCTACTGAGAGCTGTGGCCTAATTGTTAGTGAAGGGTTTTGTGTGGCTTATTAGGTTAGAATGCTGTATTTTTGTTCAGATGGCTGCTGGTTCAAATCCCAGGGTCCCCTAAACAAGACTTAACCCCCTTAACCCCCAATTGCTCCAGGGACTGATTTCTCAGTTTGCTTTCTGAAAAATAATGTATGTTGCTTTGGATAAAGGCGTTTGCTAAATAAATATACAAAAATATAGTGCCATACAGTGTCACTTCGATCCACACGTTAGGATTTTTCTCATTCTTTGGATTCCCAGGTGGATTAACTGAGTAGGGGTAGCCCATCTGCAAACATGGCTGTACTTACGTGAGCTGTCAACGCAGCAGTCGGGGAGTTAACATAATCCGTCAGCCCTGTTCGGAGAAGGGTCACAACAGGCGACAGGGGTAATTATAATAATCAGGCTGTTACTCGATATTCCTGTGCCAGTCTCCTTCGGTTTCGCAGATGCGGATCGGAATATAAATCCAATACCATCCTCGGCTCCGATCCTGGCACGTTTTGGACCTCGTTAAAAGAATCGCTCTAATGTTTGGTGAAAAAAAAAAAAAAAAAAAAAAAAAAAACCATGTGAGATGGCATGGTGGCAGCTGTCATCGAGTGGCTTCCTTCACACATGAGCCCAAACAGACAAGAAGTCATCCACAAAAAATACCTTAAGAACATTCAAATAGTTTTTAAACTTTGCCTGTTCATGTTCAAACTAAGCCCGCATCAGGAATGCGTGTAAATTTTCCCACATTTTTTTTTCCCGTGCCCCATTTCCAGGGTAAAAACATTCTGGGAACTTTTGTGAGCCGGAGAACGCAACAATGCACCCGCAGTGCATGTAAAAGGGTGCATTATGCAATGCTAACAGTTCACAGGGTAACCCTTGTGTTACCACATTAAATGAGTTAAACACAACTAGGGCCACCTAGGGAGGCAATCTATTAAATATTAGCATTTCCATAACACACCTTTTCACACACACTGTTGGTCCTTTGCATTGTTGCACGTGCTGCAGCCATCAGTGAGTGTATTGTGTAAGAAAGTGATACACACCAAGCCACACCTGTTACATACTTAATGTCTGTCATTGATTGAACATGAGTAATTTTACAAATCAGAGCAGACTAAGCAGCCCAACTTGTTTAAACGTTCTCTTGAACGCCGAGGCATTTTTCTTCAACCACTTTACCAGGACGCTTATTTGCACCCCACTGGCTCATGTTTAAGGAAATGTCTGCATAGAAACTAATCCGCGATTTGTTTCTATATAAGGTGTCCTGCTTTTGAATTATTACGAACAGTAGAAGTCAACGGGTTTAATGCAGCAGTGTTGGGCCGATACTTGCCGACAAAGATATTGATTGAGGGGACGATTCAACCGGACACTGAAAACAGTGCGTTCATTTTGATATCATTTTGCTTCCCTGTGTGTGTACTTCAACCCCAGTGGTTAGAGATACTTGGGAAATACCCACCTCTGGTCCCAGCTCTACATTTCTCCCCTTTTGAAAACCAACTGGCTGTTTGATTCCTTTTCCAGTTCTACATTCCACAAAATAATTCGTTTGAATTCTTCACATAGTACTATTTTCTTTGTATCAGTCACTAAACCGCACATTGCCTAAACGTGTTCCTTAATAAAATCTACCAGATAGAACAAAATTTGCGGTACTTGGAGTGTTTAAACAATCTTGGGAAAAACCTGTAGCATGTACAGTAACTGACTGTCTAGATATTACAAGAAGGCACAACAGCGACGCACTGTGGTTACGGACTGCCATGTCTCTTTAAAACAGACGGAAAACACACACACATGCTGCCGATATAGTGATTAAGACTTAAAAACAACGATTTAGCTGTTTGCTAGGCGTCCCTCATCGAATTTCATTTGTTTTTGTTAGTTAATGTTCCCTAAATTGCATATATCGTTTTCATCAGTGCTTTTTCTGCATTCTGTTGCAGGAGTAAACATATACAGCGGTAATTACTTTTATGCCACCGACATGGGCCAGATTCGTTTTTCTTTCTCTAAGACCAAGGGAAAATTCCCCACGTACGATTTAAACATCTAAGATTAGCGCCTTGGAGCATTTCTCTGAAGATTTGGAAACGATGTCTAACATGTTCCCTAGTAACATGTGCGCTGTAAAATTGAATCCGTTGGCTCGGTTACAGGTATGAAATATCTTTGGGTAACTTTGTTTTTTTATTTATTCCTCGTGATAGTCAACAGGCAAGATTTGTATTCTTTGCGTACGTGAATTGACATGGCTGCTTGAACTAAATGTACCTTTGCCGCAGGAAGGTATATTTATAAACCCCTTACTAATTACAAGCTGTATCCCTGAAGAAAAGTTTGACTACGACTGAAATGAAGATTATTACTTTTGTATTTATAGAAAACGGCGATCGCTTTCCGCTCAGCCTACCCACCAAATATGCTGGTTTATTCACGAATCCCCCGTGATGTTTGACATGCTTTCATTACGCAGTTGAGCGACTGCAAGGTCCGGGTGTGTAATCTCCCGGACTCTTATATTACGGAGATTCTCGTCGTCTCTCTCCTTGCTAAGATTCACGGCCCCATTCATCCGGATCCTGCCCGTGGACCCTGTCATCTGAAATTAGGGGTTTGCCTTCTTGTTTGAGGCAGTCCCCCCTAATCAGTGGTTTTTGCTACTTTGTTCCTCAAACATATTCAAATACGTCAATCGGCCTGGGAGCCTATTGGTATTACAGGTTGCAGTAGTACTAGTAACAGAATTACTAGTGAAGAATATACTCAGTTACCCAGCTTGCGTGATTGAGAGGCGTTTGCTGGGCAAGCATAGGCGCAGGGACAGGCTGCGGGCAAGGCAGGCTTTTGTCTGGGTGCCCCCGAGCTGGGCCGATTACGAAGTACATTACAACGACAAATCTGCTTCATTTGTGTATTCTGTTTTCCTGTTTATTAAATTCTCTTTGTTGATATTATTAATTTATAATTCACGGTAAAATAATGGTCATACATTTTATCATGCCTGGCGGGGTGCGTTGGAGGGCCCCATAGGTTTTTTTTGTTCATCTTTTTTGCCTGGGGCCCCCACTGTCCCTAGAATGGTCTCTGGGCAAGCGGGCAGGAAGAATGAAACCCGTCGTAGAAATATCTGTCGTAATCGAAAGTACGAAACTGCGCGGCAAGATTTGGAAACCTTATGAACCTTATTTCCTAATGTTGATAAGTTAAACGAGACATTCTTTTTTTTTTAACGAGGGTTTCCCAAATCTGGAAATCGAAGGAAGTGGCTGGCCTGTCAGAAGATGTGACAGGACGCGCACTTTGGCACCTTTCTGGAGGAGGCTGACCGGCAGGCGCAGCATCCTCATTTTCGTTGTTCCTCACAGCCCGGCTTTGCTGCGAATGAGGAACCCGAGCGGCGTAGGAAGTTGGCCAATGCGCACAGCTCAGCCCGAGGGCTCTTGCTCAATTTTTATTTAGCGATGTAGAAAGATTAAGGCTAATTCTGCGCACGGAGCTGGCGGCGTTTTTCTTTCTCGGTTCCCTTCTGCGAGGTTAACAGGATGAATTCGGCCAAACTTTATTTTTATTTTTTGTTAAAGTTATGAGTTTCGAATTTGCTGGTGTGACTTATTTGGGGATACCGTGGCCGCGCTACTAAAGGTGCAGTAATCTTGTCCTGGCATGAATAATGAAGATGTATAGGTGTATTTTGAGGGGAAAAAAAAGGAGAGGAGTTTTAATTATGGGAGGGAGCGATTTAATCGAACAGTGGCTAAGATGTAATTCACATTTGTGCGGTGTCTTTCTTCCAGGCTGCCTTCCCCATCTCGTTGGCACCGAATATGGCAGCTGATGGATATAATCCAGTAAGTACTGTAGTCCTCCGTTATCTCCAGCAAGGCTGGTGGCACCTTCTATGTAGCAACCGCATCAAACTTCTAACTATAATTTAGCTGAAATGTGTTTGCTGTTATTTCCCTTCTGGTGGCAAGTTTTTTTTACACATTCTAATTAATGAGAAAATTCTCTTTATGGTCAGTTGTGTTGTGTTTTATTTGTCTGTGGAATGAATAATTAATAAAACAGGGTGACCGATGTTACTGTTATGTCAGTGGTTGCTGTAAATGTGCAACACTTAACTTATCCCACCCAACATGGCTCGTTAGCAGCGGAGTCTGAAAGTAAAGTGAAACTCGTCGCAATTTGTATCAATTCACTTTGGAAAAGTGACCTGCTTTGCTCATCTGAGTAGGGTGGTGGAATGGGGGGGAGGGGTGGGGGTGAGAGAGAGAGAGAGAGACGAAGATGAGGTTGGGTGAGGTGGGAGAGCGAGCTGAAGCGGGCGAATGTGGGAGGCTTCATGTCGGTATTTAGTGTGAAACAGGATGTTCCAGTCGAGCTGTGTGTGGCGGCTGCGAGCTTCTGCCAGCGTTGGCTGCGCAGCCGTGCTTCCACGGCCTGATCTGCGCACGCTCTCGACATCACACCTGCAAAGCGTCCCCCAACGTTTTGCCTTCGTCTGACCCCACTGCTTCTTGTTCTGCCTCCTCTGCGGAACAGGTCTCTCTGCGGCCAAAGTCGAAGAAGAAGGATCGAGGTAAGATTTCTAAGGGTCTGATTTGACTGAGTTCTTTTACGGCAAGATCTGGGGCTGCTTTTGACTCTGTTGACTGTGAGGCAGTAAGGCTGCATGCCAGGGGTTTGATGGTGTCAGGATCGCGGATGCAGCACTGCCTAAAACTTGACTTTGGTTCGAAAGGACATAAATATCCATGGGCTGTCCTCCATCCCCAGGCAATGTGACGATGAGCCGGAGGAGAATTTCCGTGAAGGAGCTGGGGAAAGTGGACCACCAAGGTTGGCTCTACAGGAAGACTGAGGGAAAAGGCTTCCTGGGGATCAAGTGGAAGAAATACTGGTTTGTGCTGAAGAGGACTTCACTTTACTGGTATACCAATCAGATGGTGAGTGGCATTCTCACGAAGGACCACTGATGTTGAATTTCTCAGCGTTGTCGAATCGGTGTTAGTTAGATGGTTGCCCCACTCTTTGGACTATGGCCAAACTGGTCATGCTACAAGATGGTCCAGAAGAACAAACAGCTGATCCTCTGGACTGTAGAACCTGACAGTGATGTTTTTAGCTGTTTCTGCACGTTTTTCCTTACGATCGAATAATCAGTGTGGTGGTAACGGTAGAGGGCTTTAAATGTTAGTGATGTCTTACGCTGTGGTGTTGATTCCCTTACAGGCTGAGAAAGCAGAAGGTTACATCAACCTGGCAGACTTTCTGATCGACCGGGCAGTAGAGTGCAAGAAAAAGTAGTAAGCAAGCAGTTTGATTTGAAATGTTCTTAACCCGTCTGTAGGAAACAGACCGAGCTGAAACATGTGGTGAATGTTTGACAGGAACAGTTAACCACTTTTGATCACACATATCTTTGCATAATCAGTGTAAAAGTAAAAGTATGTTAAGTCATGGACCGATGGAAAATGCACTCCAGCTTATGAAAACATGATACTGTTTTCTCGAGTTACAGGAATTATTTTGGCCCGTTGCTTCACGTGAATCACAGCAGTAGAGCTTGTTTTTGGAAACTGAGTCGGCTTGTGGCTTTTTTTCCAGTGGATATTGATGTTTACTTTCATTTCAAGCAGTTAATCTGTTTAGTTTTGATGAGTTAATTTACAAATATGCTAGTGATTTAAAGTGGCAGCATTTTAATGATATGGGGTGACTTTAGCTCTTAATCCTGCTCTGTGGTTTGATTGCCTTGCCTTTGAGTTGCTAGAAAATCTCTTCTGCATCTCCTCTCTCCTCCTCTCCTGCAGCGCGATGAAGGCCTGTCACCCTGACGTCATGATGTTTTACTTCGCGGCAGAGAGCAGCGAGGACATGAATATGTGAGGACCTCAGGCCAGGCAGTGACGGAAACGTGCCGCACTGTGCATCTTACTGCGGTTTTGCCGTTGAGAGCCCCCGTTGCATGTTTGGTGCCGCTGACGAGTCACACTTCACATTTGTGCTGCTGCAGGATGAACCGCCGCGATTTTGGTTTGATTAAATGTGACAATTCAGCAGTTAAAGCATTCAGAAAGGTTTTGCAATTAGTGGGGGAAAAAAATGGAGGATTGTACAACATAATTGACAGTCGTACTTAAGTCACTTAATTTTTCTTTCACTTGTTAGCTCAAATTAGCATTTAGTGAACTACACTTAAACAAATCAGGCATGCGTGCGGGAGTTTGCCTCACTAACGTGTTAATTTGCTTTCAGATGGCTAAATAAACTGGGACTGGCTTCCATTCACTATGAGCCGGCAGACAGTCCAGGAGGTGAGCCGTCGCTTAATTTTCAGCTTGTGGTTCCAGTGGTTTGGCTTAAATTGGGCGTCATGCTGATGAAAGTGAGCTAAGCTCTGTTTGTCATTGTCACGTCGGTGACTTACATTACCAGTCAAGTTTTTGCACATACTGAGATTTACTCACTTAACATTTAATAAAAATACACAATATTCTTTGCTAAATTTACAGTATGTTCACCGTTTGAGTGCCTTTATTTGCAGGAAAATGTCATTTTGATTCATCAAAGTAAAACCTCCTCTAGCAGTTATAACAGCAGAGAAAATTCAAGGCATTATTTCAACAAGGGACATTAATACTGCTCTGTCTCATGGGATGAAACAGTTAACTAGTGCAGTTCAAGTTAAAGCACAGCCTAGAATTTGAATATTCCATCTCCACATAACCAGCGAATAGGACGTCAGGCATGCCTGTTACATACTCTTTCCATGTTGTAAAGGAAACTTTTTATTTAACTTACTTTTCCTTTACAGTTGTTCACTCAACATTCCAATGCTTCACGATAATAAAAAATCTGCAGTTTATGAAACTGTGGTGTGCAAAAGCTTTTGGCTTGTAGTGTAGCTATTTACGTGTGAGTGTGTGTGTGTGTGTGTGTGTTTTCTCAGAGCGTTATAGTGAAGCAAGTGACCAGGAGGAGCCAGATTCCACAGAGGTGCCGCCCCCCCCTTACTCTGAAGAAGCATCCACAGACACTGTAAGCGCATCTCGGTCTGACGGGCTGGACCCAGTACAGACGCTATAAACAGATGTGATGTGTTGGCTTTCATGGTCACGGCTAGTTGGCTTTAATCTCTGTGTTGATTTTTGTTCAAATGCGGCTTGATAGTATTATCTATATTACCGTCACTAATTTATTATGATCCATAAATATGTATTTCTACAATGCTACAATATTCTGTCTTCAGGATATTCTATTTGGGCACTATATACTTTTTAAATTTTTGTTTGCACCACGTTTAATTATTTGCATTATATTTACTGTTTTTGCACTTGGCCTGTTTTGCATATAAATATGTTCTTGCTGCTATATGCACTGGAATTTTCCCCTGGAATCAATAAAGTCAGACTTAATCTTGATCTCAATTGGATCTGAGTGAGTACAGATCTGATTTACTGGCAGGTGACCTGTTGCTATTTTTAGCACTATGCCACTTTCTGGTGCAGCAAAAGAAAGTACCAAGGTATATGTGCGGCTTTTAAGAGAGACACTGTTTTCACGGTAAACCACACTATCCATCATTCATACTCCTGGGGGAATAATTCCACCTGATGATCTCCAAAGTTAAGAAAACACAGAAGTCCAGTTATTTTTTTTTTTTTCCTGCGCTTTAATGTTGTTCCATCCCACTGTTCATCACATCTGCACGGTTGTGAAGCTTTTCTCTGGAATCGCAGGAAGCTGGCGAGGCAGGGGACACACTGGGTAGGATGTGCATCCATAACAGGGTGCTCTCACACACACGCACACACACACACACACATGCACACACACAAAGATGCCGGTCCACCTAATCCATATACCTTTGGAGAGTGGAAGGAAACTGGTAAACCAGAAGGAGAATCCATGCAAAGACTGGGAGGACATGCAAATCCAGCTGAATAGATCTGAGGCCGCAGTACTAACCACTCAGCTGCCATAACACTGTCATATTTATGCACATTTTTTATTATTATTGCTATGCATTGTTTTGATGCAGCTGACAGACTGAGTTATCTAAAGCGTTTACCTACACGTGTCAAAGAATTAGTGTTTAATGTCTGTATTCTTACTTTTAATTTGCCGTACCTCTGTTTTAAACAGGATAGTCTCCCTCCACCATACTCCTCGCCTTGTCAGAGCCAGGCGTCGGGCTCCACCTCGACTCCCATCAGCACCATGACGTCCCAGAGCTCAGTCTCCTCCACAACCAAGAACCGGCGATTGTCGCTGGACATCATCACGCAATCGGCCAGGGGGGAGGCACACTGCTCGCCGGAGGTCCACAGAGAGCGCCACCTAGAGGCTGAGCAGAAGGGGTGCAATGTGGCAGCCTGCCTGGCTCAGAAGCCCCTGGATTTGGCAGTCAGTGGTACCCATTGCGCGGACCGGGAAGAGTGTTCACCAGCAGATGCCACAGAGGGTGAGTCCGCTTAGCAGCTGTAAACTGGTTAAGCGCAGAGCGCCCATTAGATGTGGCTAATTACAGACTTAATTAGACCCTAGAATAAAGAGTACCCTCATTTCACTGAAGGTCTCCCTTCCCCCATGTCTGTCTGAGACTTTGTGTGCAGCCACTGGAATAAACTGGAAAATCTTCATGTCTTCCTGTGAGCTGCACTGCGCACTGTCTATTATGTGGGGGAGGGGGGTGATGCAAAAGCGAGTGAAGATGAGCTAATTCTTATCCAGTTTTTCCTTAGTGTGCTGTGAAAAATTAGGGTAAAAGGAAAAGATTTTTTTTAATGCTGACTTGACAGTTAACCGATCAGTTAGATTTGGGCAAAAGCATCTGCCAGAATGTTCCAAAACTCCGCTTTCGGTTTACCAGAAAGTTGAGATTCACTCTTAAAGATGCCTCTGTTTCAGTGGCGGGAATGCGTCAAGACTGTGCTTTGGCTGTTCTGTTGACATATGACTATGTGGCCGCAGCTGTTTTTATTCATTTTACGCTTCCTCTCAGCCAAAAAACAAGAAGTGACGAAGCCATCGTAGCACTTGGAGACAGTCCTCCTTTTTGCACATACGTAGGCTGTTCTGGGGAGGGGAAACTCGCACACACTGAGCTTCCTGTCGCTGGACGGTTACCTCTGTCATTGTCAGAATCATAGGCTGAGCTCTTCGCCATTGCGCGCAGGTGTACGCAGGTCTGTCTGTGCCCTGCACTACATTTCCTGGCTGCAAAGCAGCAAAATGTGAAACGCTGCCATTTTCTCGCTGTTTTTATTTCTCTTCAGAAGTGCTAAATGCATTTAATTAACTAGTTACGATCCATTTTGATGCAGACGGGTTTAATAATCTGTCATCAAATCATAAACATTTAAACTTGTAAGGGAGACGGAGAACCATTTTTCTACACATTAATAATATAAATAATTAGCATGAGAGATCATGTGTGCGGCCAGAAATATTGCATTTTATCCGGGGAGATAAAAAAAAAAATTATAATTAGTGTGTGTGTGTGTGTGTGTTTTTGTAACAGAAAATGCATCAGATGAAATGGAAAAATTGTACATTCACCTGAAAGAAGCCAGTCTATCGCCAATTGGAGACCGAAAACCATCCACTAAAAGGGATTTTAGAAAGTCATTCATCAAGCGCTGCAAAAACCAGACTATGAATGAAAAGCTACATTACATCCGGACACTGAACAGCACGCTTAAGGTGGGTAAGGTGCACAGCGAGTGGTTAGCTGCAATCTCTACTGACACCGCTAGGTGGGAGAATTGCAGCTAAATTTAACTTGACTTGAAATTAATGACGGAACACATCCCCCACCACGCGCAGGCTAAACAGTTGTAAGATGGATGGATAGGTGGATGGATGAGCGCTCATAATTAAGGAGTACTCAGGATGTGAAGCAGAGGGACTTAACACTGAAGAAAAAAGACAGCTTGATGGCAGCTCTAAGCAAGTATTTTAATGTGCAGTGTCTTTCCAGGTATCTCTAATTTCTGCAGTGCTGTTCGTTGTGAAGAACAGCATACTAAGTGCTTGGTATACTTTATGCTATTCTGTAGTCAGTCATAGTAGTCTGTTGGCTTGTATGAATCTCTGCATGTTGTATGAATGTTTTATTGTTACAGCATTCTACAGTAAAGTGTAGTGATGACTGCTGATATCATTATAATATTTTCTTTCTACAAAAAGCATCTGATGCTCTGTAGCAGGTACCAAACATGAGTAAATACCAAGTAATATGAATACTTATATGAATGGATACCGCACCACTTTAATAGCAGTGGTTGGAAAACAAAATCATGTGCTTTGCATTGTGGGATATTTAGCTTCCACGTAACCCTAATGGTAGTTTCCTTGCTTAGCTGTGAAACATCAGTTATTGATATCCATATTTGGCTTGTTGCTGTGAGCAATGCTATTATGGTGATATTGTTTTGGTGACAATGAATGAGAAAGTGGATTAATGGCAGCTCATGGGTTTCTCCCTTGTTCTAGGCTAAAGAGGCGGATCTGCTGGCCATAGAGCAGGTTGTGGCTGATCCTGATCTGACTGCCTTCAAGTACAGGAAATGGAAGGAGGTCCATCTGCCATTGTGGCAGGACATCTGTACCCCACAGGGGCCTCCAGGGGGCAGTGTGGAGCACCTTGCTGCTGTGGCCAGTGTGGCCCCTTACACAGAGACTAGCGTGTGAAACTGTCTTTGAGGGTCTGGCTCCTTCCACAACCACTGACCTATTGCCTGCTGCTTGGCCAAGCAAAGAGCAGAGCTGAAATGCTGTTACAGTGCAAGACTTGTACATATTACAGTGACATCGCTTTTGTTTCTGGGTGCTGTTCCGAACACTCGTTTTGTTTTTGTTCTTTTTGTTTTTTTTTACCAGTTTTCTCAGTTTTTAACATTCATTTGTGTGTTGAAAGACACTTTGTATTATTGATGAAGTGGTCCATATGGTTTTCTTTACAGACACAATGAAAACTCGTGACAGTAGCTAGACACTCCGGTTGCACATGTGAGGCACGAAGACAGTGGGTGTGTTTGTTGTTTGTGTCGTTTTGTATTTTACGCTGAGGTTGGAGAAGTCCTAACATCCACTGGTTCACATTACATTGCTGTGCCTTTTGATACAGTTTTAATTAATGCCAGTGATTCACGACGGACAGGAAAAGAATTCACGACGAAGTATTTGTGTGACTGATTTTAATTGTCTCTATAAATATGTAGTTCCTTCTCTTTCATGCAAACCAAGTTTGTAAATGTACATTTCTATCCCTGTACTAAAAGGCATTAGGTGTAAGTGACTGGAATATGTTAAAAGTATCAGGACTGTGGTGAATTACAGTCCAGTTTCTCAGTGAAATGACCATTTCAGAGGATTTCTTTTTGCGAAATCAGTTAACCGTAAACTTTGTAAAAATATGTGGAGTTGTACCATTTGCTATTATAGTTTGAGTTGTAAATGGTTTTTTGTACAGTAGTGTATAAAAATATGTTCACTCATTTCTAGTGTGTTGACCTGGTTCAATTCAGAGAATAATACAAATTCCATGCATACAAATTTCTCTGGTTCCTTGTCCATGTGGGTAAATATCTTTGCACCTCCTTTGCAACGTTTATATATTGTCACTGCAAGAAAATCTCACTTGAATATAATTTTAAAATAATAACTCTACATATATGGGAGGAATGGTGAGTATGGATTTTCACCAGTCTGGATGGAAGCTGTCACGTCTCACCGGCGGCCGTCGCTTGCAGTAGCCGCTTTCGGCCGCGCGGGCTCGTCGGAGGCTCGCGCTGCTTCTTCTCGCCCCTGCGGCCGCCATATTTGGTTTCCCTACCACCTCTGTTAGACGCCGCTCTGAGAGCATGCGGAAAAGCGGGCTGTGAGAGCACAGCGAACACCCTAAAAGCGCCGCCATTATCATATATATATATATTATCATATATAGTAACACCATGGAGGCCGTTAAAGCATTTAATGGCGAGGTTTGTATCTCATTCTTCAATCGAAGCGTATGTAATTGGCTAATTCTGGGGTTGGAGACGGTTAGAGAAGGGCAGTGGGAACCTGGGTTAACTAGGCCTCAGTCCTCTGCACAGGCTAGCTAACGCATTCGGAACCGGGCCGTAACGTCAGAAGTTCGCCCAGACACCCGTCTTTAGAGTCTCCGGCTCCGCCGCGGTGATGGACGAAAGTCCTCCGCCAGCCGCTCGTCTCCGGGGCGCCGGCTGAGGCACCGTAATGGCGAGCGAGTCCGAGACGGTGTCGCCGTCCTGCGTCTGGGCTCGGCGCCGGGACCCGGGACCCGGCCGTGCTGCTCCGCGGCGCAGATTCTGCGTCTTAAAATGCGCTAAAACCGTAAATAATCCATCTTGTCGGTGTTATCCGTGCGAGCGGATGGTGCTCTCCCGTAGCATTAGCCCGTTAGCCGTGTTTTTATTTATTTATTTATTTATTTATTTATATATATATATATATTTAATTCCCCCCTCGCTAGTTACTAGGCCGCCTAAACCGGTCATCCAGTTAAGATGCCAACAGCTGATAATATGTGTACATATATCAAGTTAATCGGCGCGTAATTCGTTAGGCGATTCTTAGCTGGACGGCTAAATTGCACGTACCATTACGTAGCTATTGCTAGCGGTGTACGGGCAGCGGGGTAGACAAAGCCGTGTTTTGCAAAACTGTAATGCGTTTATTCATTTTAGTTAAATTAGCTCGCTGTTGCTTTTGGTACCGATCTTGACTAGGCGGCTACACATTAGCAGAGCAGAGGATGACTTCGTAAAACAGCATACAAAGGCTGATCGGGCTAGCTGCTGTTTATTTACATCGTTAGACCAAAGTATTGCACTCCCTAAGTGGCTGTGTAGACTGATGGCTAGTTTTTTTTTACGTATTTTATTATGCTTTGTACATGTATAGATTTTGTTTTTAATTGCTATTACACGTATGGTGTGTTTATTTTTTTAAGCAAATGCGTGTCCATGTTTGACAGCATGGCTTTGAAGAATTGCCCTTGATTACGTAATATGAAGTAGGCCATGGAGTACAGTGTGTGGCCAGTACAGTATGAGCGAAATATGGTCCAGTGCCCAATCTTGACGTAATTGTGCTAGAGGGGGATAATGCCTGATTTTCTTAGTTCGGTGATCCGCAAGTTTTTCTTTTCATCCCCAGAAACAAATTTCGTCAATATCCTCTACATATACATCTGTGTCAGTAAGTTGCAGTGGAATATTAGGTTGTCAACTTGCAGTAGGTCTTGAATAATCATTAATAAAGCCTGCATAGATTTATCATAGTGTTCTCCAGTGTTTGTGGACAGATTTAGGCAAAGCACTTTCACTGTCACAGTTTGAAACCATCACATTGGTTTCAAGTACTTCTGAAAATATTGAAATTGGTTTGTTGTCACTAGTGTGTTCTGAGCCCCTGTTTTTACTTCCAGTGAAATGTAACCACCACGCAAAGGTCACACAAATATTTGTGTCAGATGTGCGCAGAAGTATGTGCAACATGGTAGATGTGCATTCTACTTAAAATGTTTAGTCGGCTATAAACTCCAGTTGAGTGATACATGTGGTAAATCAAGGTATATTCAGTGTAGTATTAAGATTAGACGATATAGCTGAAAGTCAGTAATTCCTAATCATATTGCAGAGTTCTTCACATTTTTCCTTGGGGAAAAAACATCTGCATTTATGTAGTTAAGACCACTTTAGCTATTTTAATTTAACTGAAAAATCCTACAATGGAAGCATCTAAGCCATTTCAGATGTCCTCAAAAATGTCAAACTAATGTCTTTCTTCTGTACTGTGTCTTTCAGTTGTACTCTCTGAATGAATACAAGCCTCCAATATCCAAAGCAAAGATGACCCAGATAACAAAATCAGCTATAAAAGCTATAAAGGTAAGTATTTGCTGTAATTGCAGGAAAGGGAACCTTTCACAGTGTGCGTCTCTCACTCCCTTTACCCAACGACTCAGCAGAGCCTCATCTTACATGTGACATCATTCCCATGGGGGTGAAGACCCCCCCCATTGCATAGCGACATTCAAGGGAACGTGCTCACTCTTGCCAAACAACAGCGTACATATTTTTTATTTATTTTTTTATCACGGACACCTTTCTGCAAAAATAATTCACAAGTGTGTTTTCATTTCGCTTCGAAAATTGAAGACATGACAGAATTTGTGCAAATAATTGACCAATAATTTATTTACTTTTTCATCCCTCATACCTGTCCCCTTGCCTTCTTCAAATTACCAAAATAGGAAAATCCTTTTTACACAGCCAGTCTTCAGTACTTCACCACTCTTAAGCATTTCATCCATAAAGGCTACAGAGGTTGCTATGGAAACAGAATGTCATCATCTTTCATCCAACCCCCCAGATGCTGCCTTCCGTCTCTTGTTAATAGCACAATGAAATTTTTACCAGCAGAGTCCACATATTTCTCAGTTGTAATTCCAGTTACTCAACCAGTTAAATAAAAAAAACGCTTTTATTTATCAGCATTTTAGACCAGCAGTCAGTGATTTAAAAGTTGATTTGGAGCATGAAGTAGGAAAGACATTAAATCACTTAGAGATAACTGAGGCATGCAATTCAAGATTCTGGGCTGCTAAGAATAACATTGGTTCGTTGCAAAATAATGCATATTGTTTGAGCCACATAGAGCTATGGGCACAGAATCTGCAAGCCTTTTGAGTCCTGTGTCCCATTAATGAAAAAGCCAACACTATTGGTATTTAAGTATTCATATAGTGGTGTATAGTATTCTTAGGGGATTTGTACTGACAGGGCTCCTCAACTTTATCTAGTAACTAGATTAAGCAGTGTGACGCTGTCATGTTCTCAAATAATAAAATATAACCAAGACGTGTGTGTATACTTTGGCAAAGTTTGTGTATTATTATTTACCTAAAGTTTTATTTTACTCCTGTTTTATTCCAGTAAATCACAAGATGACTTTAACCGAAACGCACAAGTGCACATAAATCATGTTGACGTTCTAAGTCAGTGGGTCAGAATAGATATTTTAAGCATCATCATTATTGACGTGTTTGAAATTTGAATGGCGGTATTGAGAAGGGCCTTGCCATAGCGGGAATGCAGCGGTTTGTTTGCAGTGCCAGTATGTCTGCCGTTCAGCCTTTTTGCACTCTTACTTATCCTGTGTGTAGTGCATATCGAGGCTAATCAGGTGATTCACAGCTTGGATATCTGCTGAATTCTCATTGATAACTCTTACGAGGCATAGTGATTGTGCATTCAGTCAGATATGAAGGGTTAATGTAGTAATGTAGGTGCTCTCAGATATGAGTCTCATAGGAATTTAACACATTTATCTGATAGTTTATAGGCATGGTAATTGAGTAGAATAGCTGCCCTTTATACAATAAAGTGAAATTGTGTACATTTGTCATGTCCTATTGCATGATATGTCTTGGATTTGTTTTTATGTTGTCTTTTTAAAGGTTTTTGTTTTGGTTTAAAGAGATGTCATGTCAAGGAACTTGGCAGATTTGCTTTGTGATAATCTTGGGGAAAAGTCTTTTGTAGTCAGTCTTTGTGACTACAGGAAACTAACAGCCAGTGATCTTAATACTGTCTAAATACCCTTAGTCACTAAACTAAATGATTAGTAAGAAAACGTTTTAAAAAGCGCCTATCACAGACACAAAGGATGCACTGTATAAAAGAATTGGAATGGCCCAATCCACATTTTTTCAGTTCTGATCCGATTCCGGTACACAACTTCCAATACAGATTGCAATACAAGAGCTCCTTTTACCTATTAATATGTAATATGTAAATACTGAGATGCACCAATCCAATATTCTGAGTATTTTACCCTTTTAACGGCAACTAGTAGCACAGTGATTTGCAATCTGTGTAAAAACAAAGTTTTGAGCGGTGGGAATAGCATTTAGTGGAAAATCCCACTAAACAAACCATACACAATTGTGCAAGACAACACGAGTAATGTGGAAAAAAACAATGGATGGTTTGGGAGTCGCTACCTTGTGCTGTTTTGCATACTTGCGTACTTGCAGCTTGTGATACACGAGGGGCTGCTATCGCAACAAAGCATTTTTGAGACTTTTGCAGTTTGCTTGCTTAAGCTCAAAGCTGCAGGGATTTTAGGATCTGTAGCAGCTTGGATCGAAAACTGGTTAACTGATAGGAAGC
>JAODLD010000030.1:24102964-24129888 GCA_026781065.1 Mormyrops boulengeri
AGGTTCTCCCCAAACGAGCTTGATGGGCCGAATGGCCTCCTCTCGTTTGTAAATTTCTTATGTTCTTATGTAAATTTGAATATCTTCCATTAGAGTATACATAAGTGGCGAATGCTTAAAACGCCCCACAGTTTTTATCCCACTAGCAACAGCGTCACTTATACTTTGTTGCGCTAGCAGCCCCCCGTGTATAACAAGCTGTAGCGAATACACAAAACAGCCCAAGCTAGCAACTCCCAAATAATCCGTTGTGTCTTTTAACAAAATCGTGTGTGATTTGTTTAGTGGGATTTTCCACTAAGTGCTACTTCCACCCCTCAGGACTTTGCAAACCGCCGTGCTACTAGTTGCCGTTGTAAGTGTCATTAACTTCCAGATCGTCAGCCTCTTATCTGATGCTCGTCATGCTGCTCGCAAAGGCTGTGCACATGACCTCACAGCAGATGGAAGTCTCTGCATTCACACAAACTAACTGGCGAAAAACTTAGTAGCGTTAATGTTCAGCTTGAATGCCACAAAAAAACACACCTAAAATGGGAAAGAACTGTTATGCAATTGATTGTACAAATAGATTTAATAATGGTAGTTGTCTTTTTACAGACTAAAACTAAATAGGTCCCGGACGTGGATCAACCACATACGGCTGATACGCAATCCGTCTAATAGGTATGGATAACACACAGTACTTTCGTTCCTTTAAAAGATCTTCTGATGTGCTACCAAGTGACTTGTCTTGTAAACATATGTTTATGTGTTGTTTTTAAGGACATTTGAGGCATAATGACATAATCGGATACTACTTCAGACATGAGTTATGAATAGCTTTATTGGAACCGGGACACATTTTTTAGTCAGAATCCCTTGACTGTAATTAAGTTTTTAAGAAGTGCATTTCCATGTACAAAGCTGCTTTTGTTCCTGAAGGGTTTTGGTCTTTGGCAGGCAAGCCAGTGTGGGGCATTGATGAGAAAAAAGTCTGACAGTTACCCATTGGTGTAGCTTTATAATGTGTGAAAAAGAATAATAAACAGGACTGTTTCATCTTGAACCAAAGATCAAAATGCATAGAAAGCCCTATTCTAACTAGTGAGTGCATACGTCCACAATAAACCTGACCTGTTTCTGTTTAGGGAGAAAACTTCCTTACTGCAGCTCGGACTTTGTGAACAAAACCTGAGCTGCAAAGTGTGCAACCTTTATTTCTGTGTCAAACCTAAATTGAAATAACCAGATTGGTGTACTTCTGGCTTTAAAAAAAGACTTAACATTTATCATGAATTAATAAAATGTTTGGGGCATTTTGTATCAACCTTTGCATTTACCAGTTTCTAAAGACTCATCATTGTAACCTTTATATCTTCTCCCAAGAATTTGTGCTTCTTATGACCGTTCACAGAAAACTTCATCCAGCCCCCTCATAGTGTCACTGTGTTCAGTGTAATTCAGCTCTGTCAGGGACACAGTGTCCTCTGGTTTTTAACTTTCATTGGCTAAATACCCTTTCTTTTGTCCATAGCAACCATTCACGAGTGGGTGTTTGTTCAGACAGCAGTCGGTTTTTAATGTTTGTTCTGTGAGTCAGGCACATTGCTGCCCTCCCCAAGTAGCTCTCACAGCTGCCACAGCTCGTGATTCATTTCACAAGTGTGTGCACGTGCCGTCTTGATTATTTTAATTTTCTTGCTATTTGTGTGTGCAGAAATGCATGCCGTGCCTGTCAAATAACACCTCTCTCCCCTTCCCTCAGCAGCTTTCCCAGCCACCTCCCCCCAAACGCAAAGTGAAGCAGGAAGCGGGCATGAGAGTAACTGACAGATAAGGGCACCCTAACTCAGCTTAGGTAGGAGATGGGCTGTTTCCAAAGAGGAGGAGAAGAGCTGAGTGCGTCCGTGTTCGGGTGACGCGCAGAAAGAGCACGAGTCTACATGCCGGTGGCTCATTCCTGTGCCTTCAGCTCACCGTCCCCTGTAGCTGCATTGGCTCTGCCTGCATGTTGTAATAATGCTTTGTGGTTGGGCTTCTTTTTAAGTGGATCCTCTGCTCAGTAGGGATAGTTTTAAGCAGTGACAGGGAAAATGAGGCTTTGGAAAATCCTGGGCAGAACTATTGTGTGTTTCCAGTCACCATCTATCTAAACTCACTTCCCATTGGTTACACTGTTCATTTCCATTGGGTTAAACCAGGTGGTGATTGAGAGCTCACTGTAGTCCCTCCCACTCTTTCTCTTTTATATTTATTACTTCCATAGCTGTAAGAGGGTATGATTAATGTTCTGCTGTAGAACATCCTGCTTTTTGGTGTGAGTTTGCTTGTTATACAAGGCATTTCTTATTGAAGCAAATTCGGGTATGTTGTTTTTCATAATGAGGTTGTTGGCTGGGAAGGTTACTTGGACGCAGGGTAATTGGGTTATATTACAGCATGTGTGTTATAGCACTAGATGAGAGGTTTTTAGATGGGAATTTAGTGGTTATTTTTTTTGTAGCAGTTTCGTTTAAAAGCTGACTGAATTAGATAACTGTTTTTGTATGAGTTGCTATTAATTCAGATGTTTGTTTAATGTTGAGACTTTATGATCCGTTAAAGTATTTTGAATGAGGGTTACTCTTTTGATTAGTGCATTTTATCCTTTTCTATAAAAATATCAATTGACATGGAATGAATTTCAGTATATGCGTTGGGCATCAGCCATAGATTAGTAAGGTCATTTGGAAGTTTTACATTGTTATCATAATTATTTTTTCTTACTGATTTTGCTTTCTTTGCTATAAAGCAGGCTGCTTGGATATGTAACCATCCATCGTAGATGTCGCGCTGCTTGATTCATTTGGTTTATTTTAACACTAATTGTATGCAGGCATATGCAGAAGATGATTCGTTTTTTATATTTGACTTTTTTCAAGTGTTTGCTTGAGTAAGACCTCCTGCAGGTATTCGAATCTTTTATCTGTAAAATTGTCAGATTCCCCTGGCTTAAGTCTCAGATATCCTTAACACTAAAGGCTGCCCAAGGAGCTGCACTTTGCTACTCAACGACCTAAAAGCCTTCCATCTATGACTGCATCAGCCTGTCTGTGTTTCTATCCCCCCTTTTTTGCGGTGTGCACATTAAAGCTTCCCGTGAAAGTCCGCATGTTGTCAATACGCACATCCCATCAGCAGAAACAAGACAAGTAACTTTGTAAAGCAGTCACTGAAGCAGGCATTAAAATCGCCACTTCCTGTCCTCAACACGTTTCCTGTGGTCAAAGCAATGAGATAAGAACATAAGAAATGTACAAACGAGAGGAGGCCATTCGGCCCATCAAGCTCGTTTGAGGGGAACTTAACTAATAGCTCAGAGTTGATATAATCTTATCTAGCTCTGATTTAAAGGAACCCAGGGTTTTAGCCTGCACTACTTGAACAGGAAGACTATTCCATACTCTAACTACACGCTGTGTTTTCTCAAATTCAGTTTAAAATGTTCTCCCGCTAACTTCCAAGAGTAGGCTTGTTCAGTTATACGGTATACTACGGTATTTTGGCTGTACTGCGGAATTTTGAAATCTTGGCAACAAAATTAGATGAAAAGGCGGGTGGGGTGATTTGACAAGAAAAAAATTGTCCAACCCCACCCCCCACGAATTTTTTTCTGTTGAATTTTGCCAACAAGATTTAAAAATACCAAAATAGTGTTGTTTTTGAAAATATCATCAAAATATCTATATACCACAGTATAACGTCTGGATAGTGTGGAAAAAATCAGATACCATCCAAGTCTACAAAAACAATTATTGGTACTTTGCAACAGTCCTTGTAGGATTTTCTTTTTCCACATCAACGTTTCATATATGTCTAGGAAGGAAACTACGTTTAGGTTGATCCAGTGGATGCTCCAGTGGGAAAAAAATAACCTACTTGCTTACATGGAAAGACATTGTGTACAGATACATGTCAAAGATGTGTTGAATTCCTGATTTGTGCACATCACCAGTATATTATCTGTTCCCCCGTGTATGCAGTTTGTCTCCTTGCAGTCAATGTGTCTGGCTATATTTCCACATCAGTCAAATTTTGTGATGTAGACTAAGAGTCCCCTACGTTTTCTGTGTTGTGAAAAGTGTAAGGTCGACACAGCATAAGCACTCACAGTGAGTTGCGTTACCCTGCAGCCACCTGACCACCCTACCAAGAAAAGGGCTCTATGAAGGTGCAGTGCAGAAATAAAATAAGCTTTATTTCATATGGATGCCTAACACAGTTTACTCAAGAGACAACATTTTGAACTTCAGAATGCATGGATTTTTAGATTTCTGACCATATCCTTAAACATCCAGGGGAGAAACACATCTTCCTCTGAAATCTTATGCCTTATACCAAGGGCATTGTGTATTGGGATGTCGCTGACTGTAAGAATTCTACATGTCTCCCCTTAGGAAAGCCTTATTACTTGGGGGGAGGATTAAAGCATAGGTTGTGGCCAGAGTGGCCTATTAATTTAGCATTTATTCTTTCTGTTTACCATTTACACCTTTGGGTAATGTATTACAAGTTCAGTACCTTTTTGGAGGGTGCTATATCAGAGTCTCACTTTTTGACTGCAATTCTATGTGCTTCCCTGAAGTGCAGTGAACGTCCGCCAAACACAGATTTAGCCATGCATTAAGTTTTGATTTAACTGTTACTGTACCACGCCCAGATGTGGATTGTGTGTCCAGTGTTGTGAAAAGATTCTTTCTTAATTTATGTAATGTCGTCTTCTGGTCGTGCAGTAGTTCTCGTTATCTTTGATAATGTACGTGGTGAGTGGAGTTGATGCAGCTCTCTTATCAATGATACTTTGTAACTACAGTAGTTAGGATCCAGGTCTGCATCATCCAGGCAGCTACCACAAAAACAAACTTCACTGAATGAGTCTTTTGAAATTACAACTGAGGCTGAATTTGCTGGGGTGGGGGTGGGTTGCTTTTTAAAACTCATTAAGGATCTTCTGAACGTATAACTGAGGTCCAGAATATCCTGCACATGACACTTTGGCTGAAAGGAGCCCCCTTTCAGATTGTGTGTTTGTATGCTGGAGGCATTTGTGAAGTTTTTGCTGTATGTGATCTGATCTTCGGTTAATTTTTTTAAAATTATTTGGATTAAACTGACCTTTAGCTTACCTTTCAAGTAGTGATGCACCACAATTTGGGCAGCCGAAAAAGCATAAAATGTTATTTTCAATTTCGTTCAAAACACTTACCCCAAATATTAACAAATATCTTACTTAATAAAGTATCTTGGACAATGCTCCCTGTCATACAATCAGGACAGATGTTTTCATCATGTCCACAGCTGGAGGATCATGGGAGGCAAACATGATCACAGTGGGCCTCAACAAATGTGGGCGCCCTCTGGCAGAATAAGCTCATGGTTGGTGTAACTGCCAAAGGTCAGGCAAATGGAAGCTCGGCATGAGCCTGTTCGCTAAGCTTTGTTCATCAGAGACCCTCCCACTGCATCACTGTGCAACTCAGAGAGTTATTGAAAGGTTATTTCTCCCAAACACCTGAAGTTGTAATCTGACTTGCTTTTTCAGCTTGCCAGATGGTGACGTGTAGGACTGCAGTGTATGTGATGTGGATGTATGAGAGTGAATCCCCCAAGGCAGGTAGCCCTGTTAGGTATGTAGGCTAACAGTTGCCAGTATACGTCCCTGAGGGGTCCCAGTATTAGTATTCTGGAGTGAGGTGCTTAACATGAATTGTGTATAAAAAGGTTCCACAAAGCAAGAATAAATAATAATCCTTAATCTTTCATGGCCCAGTATGTTTTGGGTGCACAGTTTTGATGGCATTAAGATTTCTAAGAAATGAAGGCTTTCTATGGTATACTTTTGTAATTCATAGGCCCTTTTTTCTATTATTTTAGCCCCATAAGGACCTCTAACCCAAAACTACATAATCACAGGAAATGCCATGTATCCCTATTATTTCCTGTAGCTCCTTAGCATGTCTACTTTGATCCATCGGAGTATAATGATTATGGGTTGGTGGCTAACACTTATGTGCAGTGTTTACAGTTTAAAGTGCTACTGACCATTTTGTCAAGGTGATCGATCCAAACTCTGTTCAAAGGCCTCATTGCAGTTCCAATACTGACTGCACTAAGCTATTTGCTCTCTATTGATAATAAAAGGTAGATTTGAGTTTAATAATTTAAATCCCCAGCATTTTAATATGGGTTCCCAGTCCCATGTATTGTAAATGGTTTCTTGAGGAAGAAGTGAATCAAACCACTCAATAGCATTTAATGGTATCCAAGGATGCAGTAAAAATCTTATTCTGGGAACAGCAGGTTTAAGCATCACTTTGGGTGATGCTATTATGCCATTAAAATCGCTGTAGTAGAATGGTGTGGCGGGAGTAGTGTTTACTGACTATATGTGCAGTGTTAGACTTGGAGTGAGGCAAGGCAAAGCCCTTATATGCTTCGTTTTCCATCTGTGGCTGTGACCAGTGATTTTGCATCATCCCTGCATTTCACTCACCCAGCCTCTGCATGCAAAGCGATTACCAGTATATATATATATAGAGCTGTTCATAAAGATATTTAGTGCCATGTTTTGTTTTTGTTTTTTTAACTGCTGCTTCTGCTTATTCACCTGGTTGCAATTTGATAGGAAATATAGAAAATAGTTATCCACTGCAAATTAAAATGACTCATAAAGTTCAACGCAAACATGCATCAAAAAGTGTATTTACCGTCACATTTGAAATGAGTATTGGTTGATGTGCAACATTCTTTTTCTGCATATCCTGGCGGTGCTTTTCAGGGCATATGCTTCCAGCAGTTTTCAGCGAACTTCAGGGAGTTATTTAGCTACAATATTATCGCAAGCTTCTGCGGTATTTAAATTGCGAATCGCACTTAAGCACTAGCTACTTAAACTACTAATGTTTTTGTGCACAGTGTTTGCTGTTCACAGTCCGATATCTGGTAGGGTTTAGCTCTAAGTCCCTTTTCTGTACATCTTTTCTAACTTCATGTAAAGATTTACAGTTGTGTCTGTAATATTTTGATGTCTGACCAGTCACTGAGTGCATTTCGATTTACTCTTTAGATATAAATTCATGCACTGGTTCTAAAAGCGTTCTCTCAGGCTCATTTCAAACCTTCGTCAGCAATACCACAGTTTCTAGGGCAGGGGTCCTCAACTATTTTTACCCTGGTCCCAAATTCCATCAACGACACAATCTGCCCACAAAATAATTTTCCAAGTGGGGGTTGGGGGTCCCACACAATAAAATTTACCAGGTGGAGGTGGGGGATGTCCTGATTTAAATTTTGTTTGTGTAGAGGTGCCGGTTGAGAACCCCTGTTTTAGGGTAACGTAGCTGTGTACTAGGCATTTTGCTAAATACATAGAGGTAGGATTCTGAGTAGTAACAGCTAATAATGTTGTCCCATCGTTTGATATTTTGTTCGCATGCGCGGATAGGAATTTGCAATTTATATCGTAGTTATTAGTCCGCAGTGCCCCAGCAGCAAGATTCTTTTTAAGCTTATTTCAGTTTTTAGTGTGTTCAGTTTTAATCATCTCTAATTTTCATTAGTAGAATGTTATTGTATGCTCTACACCTGTCATGGAAATGCACATTCAGTGTTTTATGTTCTGCATTATTAATTGCAACCCAGCCAGCATGAGATTTAAATGCAAAGTTTTGTTAATTTACTATATCCATGTTAAACACAGATGAGAGTTTGTCACCTAAAAGCAGGGAGTAGATCGCGCTAATGTGCTATTATCACTCCAGTAATTCAGCATCAGTAAATGATCTTATGTGGGTTGTTTTCTAGCTGGAATCTCTTCCTGAAATGGAAGTGGATGATGCTTCAGCATTATCCAGTGTTTTGGCTGAACGCTTGCATTAGCAGAGGTGGAAGATTGGGCAGGACCCCAGTGGGGCCCTTGTGATGCTCCTAAATACAGATATATGCTCTAGCATATTGTTTCAGTTCGCAGTGTATGGCTGTTCAACTCACAGTCTGTTCATGTTGTCAGTCCTATACTCCCATTGGCCACTTGTACTGTAAAGCACTGTGATGATGCAGCAGTGTATGAAACATGAGGCTCTGCTGCCTCCTACAGTTTGTGAAAGGTTATGTAATATCAGTGCAGTGATGCTCCCTTTAAAACATATCAGCCGTATTGTTATGCCATTGCATTCGTTGATTCCTTGATAGCATTGTGTGTGGGTGTGTCTATGCACCAGCCCAATTAACTGTTATACACAAATTGGTATAATTCATATATATTGCGTGGTGATACTTAAAGACTATATATCTCTTTCTTGTGTATCAATACGCATTTTCATTGTCAAACGCCCACAGGAGTTCAGTAGAACTGAACTCTCCACAGCATAAGTAACCTTCCTCATCACTACTGTCAGTATACTTTGTTTTGCACATTGAAGCCCATTTGCTTGTCTTCAGACTGCATCTGTATATTGGCACTAGTGCCCCCTTGCTGCCAAGAGAGGAAGTTAGAAATGATTCAGCCTAACACAGCATTGGAAATAGTACTGTAGGACATTAGGCATCACTCTGTGTTCCCCCGATATGATGTGTTTAAAGTTTTACCTGATTATGTATTGGTCAGGGCTCCAAACTAACTTCTTGAATTGTTTGCACTGGTGCGCCTAACTTTTTTGTTTTGGTGCACCACCGCAAAATTTAGATGAACCCAAATTTTTCACAGCACCTTTAGTGCCTTGATAATACATTTTAAGAGTTACCTTTTTGTCATTTCCCATACACATTAATAGCTATGTAAATGATTGTAAACAGGGATAAAGGTGCAGGTGAATGTCTGTATTTGAATCACAGCACGAACCAAAAAATTGCAAAAACTTCATTATTTTAAAGCAAAACTTAAATGTCGGTATTTAAAGCGCTTAACAAACTGAAAATTTCAAAAACTCGAATGACTCAAACGTGCGTGCTGCTCCCAGATATTTATAGAAAAAGCTTTGGTTTGCCACTGCCTGATGCTCAAATGCGGCGGAGGGGGGGCATTCTGGTGATCACCCGTGTCATGACACAGGATGTGTTTCTTATAGCAGACTTTCTGAAACTGCATTTATGTGTTAAAGGTGTTTTTATATTATTAAATATTCAGTTAAATTTAGCTTGATAGTATAATCAACATGTTTCATTACATTATTAATGTATTGATGTATATTTAGCTAAATAGCATCAGATGGACAAAATAGACAGCGATCACAAATGTTTAAAAAAGGTGTTTCTGGATTACGTGTAATATAATTAGGCCTGGGGTTGCAGTTAAATGCATACAATGGTAAAGCAAAATCCCTAATATCGGTTTATCAAGGTACTAATAATTATATACCAAACTAAATATACAGTTAAAATAAATACAACATTGCAAGTTAAATGTACATTAATAATCTAATAAAGCATATTCATTATACTATCAAGGTAAATGTAAATGATTTTATGATTAATAAAAACATACCAGTTTAAAATATTCGTAAACATGTAGTTTCAGAAACACTGGTCCAAAACGGCAAAGACCCCGCTGCTCTGACCCCGAAAAATAAAAGATACTCTTGTGAAATGTTAGTTGTACCAGTGCGACCAAGGAAAAAATTTAGTCACACTCAACACATTTTTGGTCACGTGCGACCAAATTGTAGGTGGTTTGTTAATTTCTTTGAAAGGGCTTTATTGTTTACATCCATATTTTAATAGACTATTATTATTCATTATAATATTAATTTTGAAAAATGTGGCAGAGCACAGTGGCAGCTCAGCAGTTTGAATGTGAACTCTGGGAACATGACGCTTCCCATGTCGCACTGCTTTGTGTGTTGTGGGCCATTTTGCTGTCAGCAGGTTCACCAGAGTCATTCCCACTGGAACATATGATTATTTTTTTTTTCTGTATGGTACAGCTTCAACATTTGCATCCATGCTTGTCAGGACATCACATGAAAACTGGGTCCATCTCTTAGCCACCTGAATAACACTGAGACAGGATGTCAAGGGGAACCTTCCCACATTAGTTTTTAACCTTAATGCTGTTGTGATAGGACAGGCGGTTCGGAGGCAAACTGCATTATTGACTTAGGATAAGTCTCTCTTAGAACAATGGCTAATTTCTTTGTTTCAAGTGTTATCTTGTAATTTTAAAATGGTTGAATGGGGTGTTGCCCTAGCCGATTATTTAATCATTAATTCCTTGGGTTTACGTTATTCGGTACTTTGCTAAAAGTATCTTTTTCTGAATTACCATCTTGCATAATGATTAAATGGAAATCTGTTTACTGTGTTTCCATCGCGCCTTCAGCAAGTTCAAAAAATATGAATGGCATCTTCTTGTCTTGCTAAAGACAGCAGGCTTTGTGAGGAGCAACACTGCTTCTCTTCCTAATGTTACCTGATTAACAAAAAACAAAGTGTGATTACCCACAGCAGTGCTACCCAACCCGGTCCTCAGGGACCCACAGACGGTCCACGTTTCTGCTCCATCCCAGCTCCCTGCCAGACATTCCACATTTTCACTCCCTCCCAGCTCCTGCTAGGGAGCAAAAGCTCGGACCGTCTGCGGGTTTCTGGAGGGCTGGATTGGCAAACACTGCCCCACAGAAATGGGAAATGAAGGAGGAAAAGCCCAGCTGGGTGGAATCAGCAGAAACACACAAGCATGTGTCAATGCGTCCTTTATGTCCCAGACAGCCCTCTGTAGTCAAAGATAAGCCTAAAGTCCGTTCTCTTTATAGAGGATGCCAAGACAATCTATGCTGTTACCTTCCCTAATTCACTTCATCTTAAAAAAAAAAATGTTCATTTGAAGGATCTAATGCAAATTGCAAAGATGCAAGTTCTAAGCTGTTACTGACAAATTGTGACCAGACTAGGCGTAGCATTTTGGTGGTCAGAAACTCTTACTTAATGGGGGCGGAGTTATACCGGTTCACCTGGTACAGATACTGCGATGACCATCGCGTGACACATAACAGGGTCAGGTGTACTATAGTACCTCGGTTGAGTTTTGCAACAGAAAAGTCAGTTTTCTACCTTGCATTCCATTTTAGTTTTGCTTACGATAAACAAACCGGCTTAGTAATTTTAATTAGGTAGGAAATGGAGATAGACAGAAAGGTGAAATAAATTTTAGTGATCCCTGAGGGCAAATGGATGGAAATGGAGCAGATCTGAGCAGACCTAAAATGGTTATCAGTAGCTTTGTGTTATAAAGCAACACACTGTATTAAACATTTTTTATGTCTGTGTGTCCGTTTACATTTTTTCCCCCTTCACCTTCACGTAAAATGGATTGCACTAATAAGTCTTTAAGTTTGATATACGTTTGCTGGAGCAAATGCTTTCATGGGGGGCATGTTTGTGTGACCCCATATAGAACATGTTAGGTTCACACTCAGTGATGTGCTTTTATGGTGGAGCTTTTATTATAAACACAGATTGACCATTATCTTTGTTTCATCTGCGTTCTCATTACAAGGCATATGGGAGGAAAATGTTGATTGAAAAATATAAACGGGAACAACTTGTTAAGCTAATTGGGTTTGGGAACAGGAATGTTAAAGCAGATGTTTTCACTGCAGTTAAGTATACAGGCCCCCAGTGTGTTGCATTTTCATGTATTTTATATTGAATATATTAAAACTGGAATCCAAGGCTTTTTTGCACCCCCTCTTTTCACAATTTATAAGTCCAAGTGAGCCCCAGATTTTCTATTCATCTGCGTTGTTGAGAATCCTACATAAAAAAAATCTGGCTTGAGAGTTCAGACACATGGTAGACAACTTGATGTTTATTCTTATATTGGGCTCTGGTGGGGAACAATTTAAAGGTGAAGTTTATGCGTCAGCAAAACTAATATGAAAACCGTCAGCCGTTCACTGGTTCTGTACCACACTGTTGTATGAGTGGGGTCTATCACAGCTGTTTGTGATGCTTTTCTAAAGTGAAGGGTGCATGTTTAAGGGTCCCGATCAAAATCCCATGCAGGAGAACAGGCGGATTGTGAGCTAGCCAGGAGTCATGGATGCTATTTCTGATAGGAATGGTTTTTCTAAAGGAGTCAAAATGTTGGATTATGGTTCTTATAAGTAAAAGTACTGTGTAAACATCCTCTAGGTTTATACGAAGGTCGTCTATTGGCTCTGCAGAATCATGCTACTTGCTATATATCAGCCTGATTCCCCACACCACACATGGATAATGTTTCTATAGTGGTTTAATTCCCTTTGAAAGACATGCATATAATTACTGTGGGCAGATTCCATTAGGACTTTTTCTACTTTCAGCCCAGTATGGAATAGCATTAATCCTGCTAGTGCATCTAAGCGCGGCCATTGCTAGCTTCCATCGTGGAAAGTGATGCCCAGCTCATTTACTTGCACTGCTGGCTCTGGAGTCTGACTGCAACATGCTGTGTCTTACAGAATCATGTTTTTTTCCTTCTGTTTTGCAGTTTTATAAGCATGTTGTGCAGAGTGTGGAGAAGTTCATTCAGAAAGTAAGTCCCTTGATGCTGAAGTTCACGTACTGTGTACCTCACATTAATTTGTTTCTCAAATGAAATAGTAATGTTTAACTGAAGGCACTTAAGTACCTGTAGCTTCAGCTGTTACTGTGTATGCGTGGTTATAATATTCTGTAAGTGTGGTGCAGCAGTATCTCATGTTTGTTGTGATAAACAAAAATCTATGTGGAAAAAGCAGAGCAGTAATAGTTTTAATGGCCACCAGATCATTTTGCATGTGTTTTTTAATGTAGGTCCAGAATACTTACCATAACAATATTTGTTGCAAATGTAAGCAGTGCTTCAGTTCGTAGTTGTATGATTCCTTTGGCTGCTTTTACAGAATCAGTCTCTGCTGGTTATTTTTTCCCCCCCTTTCTCCTGTGTTTTTACCAAGTTTGTGCTTGTTGAGTTACACTTAGATACTAATCGAGTGCCCCCGTCCCCTGTGATAGTGCAAACCGGAGTACAAGGTCCCCGGCCTGTACGTTATCGACTCCATAGTGAGGCAGTCGCGGCACCAGTTCGGTCAGGAGAAAGACGTGTTTGCACCACGCTTCAGCAAGAACATCATAGGAACCTTCCAGAACTTGTATCGATGCCCATCTGACGACAAGGTGGGTCCCAGTCAAAGACCTTTAAAGATAAAGCTACACCAGGGAGCTGCCTTGAATGGTAAATATTTGTGTGTGTGTGTGTGTCTCTCTCTCAGAGTAAGATCGTGAGAGTGCTGAACCTCTGGCAGAAGAACAACGTCTTCAAGAGTGACATCATCCAGCCCTTGCTGGACATGGCGGTGGGGCTGCCTCCACTCAGCGTCACGCCCGTCACGGCCAGCAGTGCAGCCACCATCAACAACACTACCCCAGGTCAGTATGCCAAGTCCAGACCTGCACGCATATTCACATGAAAGGGGACACACTTTCAAAGGGGGGTGCAATGAGTGAAATGGTAGCTCAGCCTTCGTCTTTATTTTTTTTTTTTAAGCAGTATGTACCATCCTCCCGTCATACGTTTTTAAAGAATAGCTAGTTTATAACTGGTTGATAACATAAATTGTCTTCTCTGTTATACTGACCTCTTGTGGCGCAATCTACACATTTCCTTTAAATTCATGTAGGTCTGCACAATGTGTGTGTTACGTACATGCTGTTTCCACATCGTCGGGATCACGATTGTTAGCTGAGTTTGAGATTAGGCTTGGGTGGTATCTCATTTTCCATTGCATCCTTATGTTATGCCGAGGTGGATGGTATTTAGATGGTATTTTCGAGAGCTATTTTATTGCGATCATTTTCGTCTCTCCTGTCAGACTCACTTAGAGACAGTGTGGTGTGTTTGTGGAAAAAAAGAACCAAAATGTGGAGGAGAAAAGGGAACAAGGGTTGGTCAAAAAATTCATTTTCCACTGTATGGAAATATTTTTTATTTTATTGGAGAGATTTTCGGCAAAGTCAAATTGTCGGCACACCTCGTGGTAACACCACCAACTCATTTAACAGACTCCAATGATGGACAATAAAAGACGTGTTTGCTTATAGTTTATTTTTGGGTAAATTTTCAACTTCATTTGGGTAATTTTCATAGACATTGTATATTTATCGCAAGAAATTCACAGTATTAGAATTTTTCCCAGTACCATGCAGTCCTGATTGCACATTATAGTACCATTTACTTCAGTGGTGCCATGTTTGATTTTGGACCAAGACTATTTTCTTTCCCTTTCCCTGATACGCCGTGTACAGGGACCCCAGCCACTCCTGCCACCCCCGCCAACATTGTGCAGAGCTTGCCTGATTGGGCGTCGCAGATCTCAAACACGGACACCGTGGCTGCGGTGGCCCAGATCCTGCAGTCTCCGCAGGGGCAGCAGGTCTGTGCAGCCCTCTCTACACAGTCACTGCTCCAGTAACCACTTCCCACAAGCACAGATTAGTTTTGATTTATAGGCTTTCATATAGAATATTTCAGGATAATGTTATTCCTTTATCAAAAACTTTTTTTTTTTTTTTTTAAAGTCCAGCTTCTTTCCTTTTTGTGGTTTGTTAGGACTTTATTAGCTAGCTGAGCATGGATTCCCATATGGACTGCATCAGATTAATCTAGTGCTGAATTATTCAGTGCTGCAACAAGTCGTAAAAAACGCAGACAGGGAATATAGAACCAAACCAGGTTATTTGCAGTCGTGCAGTCTTCAGCTGTGTGATTTAAACGTCTGTGCTGCATGTCCCTGTTGACGTCAGACACATTTCTTATTGGCGGTTCCTGTGTCCCTTACTGCTCCCCTGCAGCTGCAGCAGTTGGTGCAGAGCCTGCAGCTGCAACAGCAGAAGCCCCAGCCCTCGCTCCTGCAGGCCCTGGATGCAGGCCTAGTGGTGCAGCTGCAGGCCCTCACGGCGCAACTCACAGCTGCCGCCGCAGCCAACACCTTCAACCCACTGGAGCAGAGGGTGTCGTCCTTCAACAAGGTCAGTATAACCTGCAGACCCAAATTATTACAGGAAGTAGGTGGTTGGTGGCTTGCTTGGAAGCCTGGAGAGGTATAGTCCCAAGACATTTTATTTTTAAAAGATACATTATTAAGTGTGTGTGGCTCAAGATGTGCGTAAGCACTGATCCATGTGGGTTATAAAGAGCGCAAGACTGGCTGACATCTGCAAAATGTCCCTTTTTTTAACCTGAACATTTCTCTCTGGTTGTAGAAACTCCTTGGTCAGTTTGACTTTGGAAACGATTCTGAGCGTCCTGAAGAGTCCAAGAAGGACACATCATCTCAGCTGTAAGCATCATGCTGGCGGTTCATTCCCATCATGCAGCAGTGCTGCCTTGTTTCTCATTCTTGTCACCCCAGCCTGTGCCCTGTCACTTCCTTTGTGTGGTTACTCTGCTTCCTGTCTATACAGGTGTTTTGGGAGAGGCTAGTTGGATGCACTGAAATGTGATTTTAGTAACTTGTAGTGCTTTTGTAGTGTGTTTTTCACCCGGTACTATTCCATTTATAAGGAGTAGTTTAGGTTAATTACCTTACTCAAGCAGGTCCTTCTGCTGGGGCCTGATCCTTTAACCTTCAGATTATGAGTGCTCTCTCTGTCTGCACCCTCCAGTCCGATGGTCCCAGAGTCCATCAACAGCTCCCTCTTCCACCAGCTGGCCGAACAGCTGCAGCAGCAAAACTTGGAGCAGTTCCAGAAGCAGTTGCTGGACCAGCAGCACCAGCAGCAGAAGGTACCGCTGTGACCCAGCTTCACACCCCCAAAATTAATTATTGGTTCAGTCACAGTACAAAATGAGAAGAGGGGAAATCCCTTCCCTTCCCACAAATTTATTGTTTTCAGTTATTGTGTGTTTTATTGTATGTGGGGAAGAGTTTTACTGCCTTCACTCCCTGGGTAAATTTCCTGCTGAACCACAATGAAAACATGAAATTATAATGCTTGCATGTTTTCTTTCTCTTATAAATACCTCAATGGTCGTATTTGTGCGTGCATAATTACTGTGATAAAGGTTAAGTAATTTTGAATCGGTGCCCTCACTGATTTTTGACATGGTCTCACGGTCATGCTGTTTTCGCAGACTATGCCCATGGAAGGACAGGAGACCATATTTGGCTCTGATAACTCGACCACGCCCTCTCAGAACAGCAGCCAGCAGCAGGCGCAGGAGGCCGACGCTAAACTGGACGACTCCATCGACAACCAGCAGCAGGTGGGTCATCTGCCAGCTCGCGGGCCGCAATGCCAGCGATTTGTGCGTCAGATCGAGGTTTTCACTCGGAGACTCGACTCGTGTCTTGCCACTTACAGGACATGGACCTTGACGAAGGGCAGGACACAGTGGACGGGGAGATCTTTGAACCTGAGGAGAAGGCCGTGAGCACAAGGTCCAGGACACGGTCAAGATCCCGCTCCAGGTGTGATTTGCTTTGACCTGCATAGTTACCCCCTCCCGCTTGAATCATCGCTTTAGCGATTAAATACCTAAAAATTGCCGTGTGTGTGTGGGTATTTTCCGATGGCTTTTACTGTCAAGTGTTGTCAAGCCTTGCAGAGGCCTGTGAAACTGCCAAATAGCCTTTAATCATTCATTCATTTTCACAGGGCTGTTATGCTGATTTAATTATTGCTTTTTGGCCCTTTATCCTGGTCTGTAGTTAGCAGTGATGGTAATTGCATTTTAACGATAAGCAGCACTCACTCTCCCCGTGGTCAGCCTCTGTATTCCCTGTTTCTCACGGCCACAGATCACCACGGAAGCGTAGGTCGAGGTCACGTTCGGGCTCGCGGAAACGCAAGCACCGTAAGCGGTCGCGGTCACGCTCCCGGGAGAGGAAGAGGAAGTCGTCCCGCTCATACTCCAGCGAGCGACGGGCCAGGGAGCGCGAGAAGGAGCGGCAGAAGAAGGGGCTGCCACCCATACGCTCCAAGACGCTCAGCGGTGAGGGCCTTCATCATCCACATTTCACTGCACAGCATTATGGCACAATTTAACATGTTTTCAAGTAGGAAAAATCCTGATTTAACATCCGGGGGCCTTCAAAGTGCTCAACTATCTTAAATTACATTTTTTTTTTTTATGGCATTATACCAGACTGTCATTTTATTTATGGTTTTATTGAATGATTTCGTGTGACTGCTGTGTTTATATTTTTTAGTAATTCTTTTTTCCTACCCCAACAGTATGCAGTACGACGCTGTGGGTGGGGCAAGTTGATAAGAAGGCTACTCAGCAAGACCTCACCAACCTGTTTGAAGAATTCGGCCAGATTGAGTCTATCAATGTCAGTGTACTGGCCGACATTAAGACTGTAGGCGTTTTGTATTTTAAGTAACCGAGCAACTAAAGTTGACCCTCCCCCATTGTGTTTCATGGCTTCTTCCAGATGATACCCCCTAGAGGCTGTGCCTACATCTGCATGGTGCACAGGCAGGACGCTTTCCGTGCACGACAGAAGCTCAGCACCGGCTCCTACAAGATCGGCTCTAAAGTCATCAAGGTTGTGGGGGGTGGGAGTAGATGGGAGATCTTTTAATGAGACGGCAATCTTCCTTAACAGACCTCCCACATCCCTGCAGTTCTTTAATTGTGACTCGTTCTATTTTCACATGTGATATTTCCCTTTATAGTTTCATGTTAGCAAATTAAGCTTCATAATATAGTAAACTTGCTTCACAGTATTACAAATGAAGAAACGTTACCATGTTGAGAATTTGGTTTAAGTCCAGAATCTGAGATCGTAAGGAAGATTCTTCAACTGAACATCTCCCCACACCTGCAGATCGCCTGGGCTCTGAACAAAGGGGTGAAGCAGGAGTACAAGCAGTTCTGGGATGTGGACCTGGGCGTGACCTACATCCCCTGGGAGAAAGTAAAGCTCGATGACCTGGACGGCTTTGCCGAGGGCGGCATCATCGACCAGGAGACCGTCAATAGCGGTGAGGCTCGACTGAGGACTGCCGCAATGTTACTGCTGCAGGGGGGCTCGCTGGCACCCCCTGTGGCCATGGTGACATCCTAGTGCCTCAGTGGCATGGTGTCTGTACCCTTGTCAGAGTGAACGTGGGTACATGTGGTACATCAGCATGCGTATGTGTAAAAAGAAAGTGGTCTGTATATGTGTGTGGTAACTGACTTCGGCTGTCGACCTGTCTCAGAGTGGGAGGCGGCCCGCAACGCAGAGCCGGTCAAGGAATCCACCAGCCAAGCCACGGTGAGCGCTGACCCTGGCAGCTCCAGCAGCCAGCAGACAGAGGCCTTCTCGCAGCCAGTCACCATGATGCCTGTGCAGGTAGCCCCCCCCCCCCGTCTGGTCTGGTTTGGGTGCCATGGGTAATGAAGTAAAACCTACAGGAAATGAACACAAAGAGAATCTTTTCAGGTTAGAAGCTCCTTTGAAACACAAGTTAATATTTGAAATTGAAATCTGTGACCCTTTCAGCAGTTTGGCATCTTCAGTAAAATCAGGAGGTTGTGGTTCCTTCCACCCATGTTCTGGGTTCTGTAGGCTGCACTGATTTGCCCTGTGATGTCATATTAATCTCTTAGTCTCACTGCCTGTTGTATATTCAGTACTTTGTTTTGTATTAAACTGTGCAAATCCTCTTTTCAGATTCCCGTAGCGCAGGGTGTCCCTGCAGTGGGTCTGGTGCCGCCCTCCTTCCCGGTTACAATGGCGATGCCCCCCCCAGGCTTTGGCCCACCGCCCCCTTTCCTGAGAGCAGGGTTCAACACCTCGCAGCCCCCACCCGGTGAGGATGACGGGAAAACCGTGTGACCCAGCGGCTGCTTCTCTGTCTGCTTTTTTCGCTCGGTGCTCATTCATTCCTGGGTGCCTTTTTGCTACGCAGGTTACATGCCACCGCCTGTGGTTCCCCAGACAACGGTGGGACCCGGGATCCCGTCTGTCCCCACGTGTGAGTTTCTCGAAGCAGTACGAGTTCCTCTCAGCTGTGCCGTGTTTCCTATGTGGCCCCAACAAGGCACCACGACCACGTGTCTGCAGGAGGGGCGTGAGAGCGTGTGTTCTCTGTCAGCACTCAGCCCGCTCTCACGCGTGTCCTCTGTCAGCACTCAGACCGCTCTCGCGCATGTCCTTTGTCAACACCCAGACCGCTCTCGCGCATGTCCTTTGTCAACACCCAGACCGCTCTCGCGCGTGTCCTCTGTCAGCACTCAGACCGCTCTCGCGCATGTCCTTTGTCAGCACCCAGACCGTTTTCAAGCCCCAAAACGCCATTCTGTAAGATGCCATTATGGAATGCAGAAAGGGTCAAAACATATTGCTCTTTTCACCCTAACTGTCCCTCTGTCCCACCCTCTCCCAGTTTGTGTGCTGTGCATCGTAGCCTGTCAATTTTGAGCTTAGGGCAAAACACAAAAAACAAGTCCTCTGGACTTCCCAGAGGCTGTGCCATGTGACACTTATTTACTAGTCTGTTAGTGTAAACTTTAGTGTGATTTTTTAGTCAGTTAGTTTAGAAAAGTGAGGTCATATCAACTGAAGAAATAATAAATAGAAGGCGTATTCTACAGATGGGAGCTGTTTAATATGAGATCCTTTTATGTGGCCTACAACTACTCACATGTACTTTAAGGTAAAGACATGTTGTCCTTGGTTAGGAGAGCTGTTCGACACACACACGTTACATTAAGGCCCCTCCACGCACTCTCTGGCCCCTCCACACGCTCATAAGGCCCCTCCACGCGCTCATAAGGCCCCTCCACGTGCTCATAAGGCCCCTCCAGATGCTCATAAGACCCCTCCATGCGCTCTCTGACCCCTCCAGATGCTCATATGGCCCCTCCACACGCTCATATGGCCCCTCTACGCGCTGATATGGCCCCTCCACGCGCTCTCTGGCCCCTCTACGCGCTCATAAGGCCCCTCCAGATGCTCATATGGCCCCTCCACGCGCTCTCAGGCCCCTCCTGCAGCCAGATGCCTCTCAAAATAACTGCTTATTCACCTCAACAAGATTGTCGTTTTCAGGCTGTGTGAGATGGTCATCTCACATCTCCTCGTCATCCATGTTTCAGCTCTGGTCCAGCCCTCCATGTCAGCCGCACAGGAGAACGCGAAGGACTCACCCTTCGGGGCCATGATTCCACCTGTGAGCAGCATCCCAGGCAGCTTCATCCCCCCAGCCGTCCCGGGCTCTGGTGTCTTCAACCCCGTGGCGGTGCCCCCTCAGCCGACGGCAAGCGAGAAGCCCGGGCAGGCAGCAGACGGGAGGGATGCCGCTGTGGACATAGCGCTGCAGGGTAGGTGTAGAGGGAATTAAAATGCGGGCGGCACAGGGCCTTGGCAGGGGTGCTGAGGGGGGCAGTGAGTGACAGCTCACTGGGACGCCCAAAGTCAAATTCAGGATAGTTCTCACATTTGCTTTAGGAATCGAGGACAACTTAGTTTCTGTTTTCCTTCACAGGGATGCAGACCGTGCGGAGTGGCATGGGTCTCCTGGGCATGCACCCCTCTGCCTCCCTGAGCCACCCCCTGCACCAGGCGGGCCTGGCTAGCCAGAGGATGCCTGGACTGCTGCCCCTTGATCTCCGTCCTGGGTTACTCCAGGGAGCCGGGGCTGGGACCGGGAGCAGGTTCCCCATCCTCATGCAACCAGGAGTGACACCTCAAGCCAGTGGTGTGGGGACCGGCCCAACCCTGGAACCCAGCCCACAGCAGCAGCCCCCATGCCGTGCCCCTTTCCCCCAGGTCGACCCCTTCTCTCGGGCCGAGGGCTCCTTTGGGAGGCCGTCGAGTCAGCCCGGCGACAGCCTGCCAAAGCCTGAAGATGAGGCCCCTCGTGGTGCAGACCGTGCCCAGCAGGAGGGAGACCAGGACTATCGCTTTCCTCCTCCAGAAAAGCAGGCTGCTGGCCCGCCCCGAACCCCAGCGGAGCCCAGGGAGGGAACAGGCAGAGCACCATTGCTAGAGCACCGGGAGACGTTGCACCGGGAGACGTTGCGGCGGCCGCTGGGGGAAGGCAGAGAGGCTGGATTGGGCAGGAGGGAGCCCCTAGGCGCCTTCAGACCCGACAGCCGCTGGGGTCCTCCCAGGGGGGACTTTGATGAACGAGACCTGCGAGGACCGCCAGCTGGGGGCCCCCGGGGTTTTCAGGAGGATCGGCCAAACGGGGGCGCCACCTTCACCAACCGCTTCGAGAGCCGAGGAGGGGGGCCTGGCTGGAATCGCGGCGGAGCAGCTTTCGAGCCTGATGTGCACCAGGACTTTGATGACCGCCGTAGGCCCTGGGAGCGGCAGAGGGACCGTGACGACCGGGACTTTGACTTCCGCAGAGACGTCAATGGGGGTCGGCTGAGCCGCGAGCGAGACAGAGAGAGGGAGCATGACCGCGACCGTGGGCGTGACAGAAACCGCGATCGGGATCGCGAGCGGGACCGCGACCGGCCCCGGGAGCGTGATGGTGAGACCTGGGCCCCCGTGGCATCCCTTCCTGCCACGCCATCCGGCCCGGAGACTGCCAAACAGCTGTGGGTGAACGGCGGGAAGACTGAGGTGGCGCCCCCACCGGAGCACGCAGCAGCACCGTCGCAGGCCGTCCCAGAGAAAGCCCCCAACGAGCCAGAGCCTCGCGAGCAGCAGGCCGCCCACATGGATGTAGACAGTGAACAGAGCGAGCCGAAGCAGCAAGCTGAGAAACAGCCAGTGGTAGAGAGCACAGAGACTGAGGGGACATAATCATCACTCAGTAGGTAAAGACCATTTTGTAAAGTTGTACTCTGTACTCATTTAAGTGGCTGACTGGACTTGTTAATATCCCACTTGCCGTCTGACACAGATACCTAACAAATGTGTTCATCTTTCTCATAACGGTGTACAACTTACTTCTATAGATGGCTTGCTAGAGGATCCAATGGTAGGTAATTTCTATTTTTATTTTTTAGTTTTAACGAAAGCCACCCCACGGTTTCAATTAGGTGATTTTTTTTTTTCCATGAAGTGCTTGCCAAAACATTTTTAACTGCACACGGATGAAAAAAAAAAAAGGCTGTGACCTTCCTATGGAAGAGTTTAAGGAATCCCGGCTGTTTCTGATGGATTGACTGCCGATTTGCGGAATACTTGAACATAGCAGTCGCTGTATCGCCCGTATTGTCTGACTCCTTTTAAACGCTGCTGTCGGAATCTGAAATGCCTCCGTGGTGTTTTATGCTCTCTGTCTTTTTAAGCATAACATAAGTACCGCAAGTAAAGTAAGAACAGTACTGAGTTCCAGTTTCTTTTTTGAAAGGACAATTTTAATAAATTAAAAATGTTCTGTATTATCCCCAAAATAAATGTCTGTGATTTGTTCATCATATTGCAGTGATTGAAACGACTACAAAAAAGAAAAAAAATATATATATAAGTATAAATGAATGTTGGGTGCCTCCTGTTTTTAGTTGCTAATAAAAATTTTGTTTTTTAAAAGTGCTGTAGGATTTTATTTCCCCAAATACAGTTTGAAACTGTAATTGTTCCCCCCCCCCCCCCCCAACCTCTGCACACAAAGGTCAGTATGAAAGGTAATTGGTCAGATTTAATAAAATGATATACGGGTGGCGTGACGTGAGAACGTTAGTCGTAGCTCCTTAACACGCCTGGATTGCGCGTTCGGTCAGTCTGCTGATTTACCGGCAGTGTGACGTCTCTGCCATCTCCGTCACGTCCCACGAAGTGCTCGTCCTTAGCCGCTGTCTCCCAGAATCCATGCTGCATAGCCGCCACTCAACCGCGACTGCCCAGATTAGAATATGCGGCCCGTCATGTCCTGTTTCGGCCCTGGTTTGGCTCTGTCCCAGTTTGTGCGGTGTGCTAGGCCTCCCCCGGTGCTGCCGTATGCTGCTGATCCTTGGCTACATAAGGCATTTCGCATTTCTGTTTTGTTTTATTCTATTTTATATATATATATATATATATTTTTTTTTTACAGCGATAGAGGTTTATTATGTCTGGGGAAAGCAATGAAAAAAATAAATGGGTTTAGACAATGGCTGCAAGTGACTTCACTTTCCACAGAAGTCTGGACGGCCCTGTGGTCCGTAGCCTGTCGCCATCCGTCGCTTTCTTACCCTCAGTTGTTCCAAACTCACACGCCTTCTTGGAGCCCTTCAGATACGTGTAAGGGAAACCCAAAGAGTAGCAGATCCTTATCTGCAGAGGCGCTGGCTGATCTCTTATTCGGTCTCCATCTGTTATTTTTCCATCCTCTGTTGTAGAATTTAATTATTTATTTATTAAACCAGAGATGCTTCAAAGGCGAAACCTACATGTTCTTGTTTCAGTTTGAATCACGTTACACTGCTCAGTTCATTTTTCAGCACGATTTGCGATGCACTTCCCAGCAATGTAGGTTGTTCAATAGTACAGCTAACGTTTACCAGTGCAGGCCCAGCTTCTCTGGCGGTAGCTTTTGTCTTTTATCCTGTAAAATTAATTTCAACATTTCAAGGCATTGCAGCCACAAACAAAACAGCTACATGAAATACACTGTCCGCTAAATTTGGAGAAACTTTCAGGAATTACGCTGTGTACGGTAATCTTTCATAATATACACCAGCCAACGAGATGTATGCCGAATGTCAGTGCCCACAATATTATACGATCCTGTATACGACGTTAGAATTGTGTAGAGGAGTGTTTCTGTAGACTCTTAAGGCAAATGTTCCCACCACAGAAAAATATTTTATTAGCCTTTTCATTTCTCAGTGGACATGGATACTTTTAAAAATAGAATTGTATTTTTACATTACTGTATAATGTCCATAAAATATATTAACTACTCCTTTTATCTAATAACAGTAAATCTTTTTATCGCATTGTTTATAATTGCATTTTCTTTAAATGGGATTATTTTTATATATTAAAAAAAGTACGATCACAAATTAGTCATGCATTCCGACTTTCTACCCGCCTTTCTGTTTTGTTCTGTAGCTATAGGTACCACAAAATGTTTTAGATTTCCAAGTCCGCTGTAGCTATTACATGAACTCGTACCCATACTTGGATGCTGGCCATGACATATGAAGGCAAATTTTCAGAGGAAGTCCTGTGGTGGACCACAATGGAAAGACCCAAGAGTAATCTACTATAGGAAAACATAATTCTGTACCAAAAATGGCAGGGGTAGTCCCATTAGTACCCACAAGGGGTCAGTATAGTCGTAAGCTAAAGAGCCAGGTGGCAGAGGACTGTATCTGAGGACACATGGAAATATGCAGGAGCCAATAGGATGCGCTAGTGACTGCTGTGACTGCATTCACAGTTACATATGGTAATAATTCCGCTAACGTACGAAAAGGCTTAGTGACTGAATACCGAACTATTCTGATGTTCCGGCTCGCAAGAGAAAAATGTATAAACAAATTCCACTCATGCTTGTTTACGTGCATCACAGTATAACGATTGTATGGGGTGTGATTTAGTGTGTATGTGTGTTTTTATGGGTGCAGGATATTTTCAATGTTGTGGGGCACATCCATTCTTATGAGTTTTTTTTATACAAATATGTTGTGTTTTCATATACATATAAAATGTAAATATCGGAGCACTGTAGTACTTAGTTCCATGTTAATTTAACAAGTATTTTAGGCTTAACCTAGTTCTTCCTACTTGACTATCATCTCTCTACCTTATTGCCCCTAACCTGACTTTTCCGCAGGTAGGTCAGGTGAGGATAACTGGTTACATCTCTTATTAGACAGACCACACATCAGAAACTGCTGAGACATGAAAGGATGTCATTTGGATCATTAGCAAGTGCTATTTCTGCTGTAAAGACAAGAACACATGAAAGGGGCATACGGGGAATTTTCATTATTCTTAAAAATGCAATGCTCCTGTAAAACATACAAGAATTAAGGTAAAATCCCACCTAAGTATCAGAGGAGAAAAGACCTGTTCAAATTTATTCTTCAGTATATGAACCTGTATCTTTATCTTTCGTCAAGTCTGTCGCAATTTAAATAAACGCTCTCAAAAATGAGAGCTTTTAGATGCCAAAACAACGCCTCCTGGTGTACGCGGGATGTTAGTGAGCACTGAACCGGCCGTGGCACATTCATTCCGAGACATTTCTCTCTTCCAGAAAGATCCTTGTGATGCAAATAACACAACCATCTGTTGAGGCTTTTGTGCAGCACGGAACAAAGGAGGGGGGCGGCTGTGGGTGTGTGGTAGGGACGGGGGGTGGGCGGAGATGGGAACGGCCCGCGCGACGCCTCCTCGGCAGAGCGGCTGTGATTCCACATTGCTCACATTTTCCTAGTTAACGGCACCTCTCTATTCCCAGCATCTGCATGTTCTCGCTTACCGCTTGAATTCGGATGCTGAGGCGTGGTCCCCACGCCTCCTGTATCCCTTGGGCACCACAGTGACGCAGTAGCGGCTGTCTCTTTTATCGATTGGGGGGGGGAGTGGCCGTCACCATGGGATTCCACATCATTCCTCATCATCTCCAATGTTTCCCCCTGAGGACTGGGTTTGGAGGGGGAGGCTTGGTCTTTACACCTTTCTCTTCCCTATACCGCTCCTGTGCTTCCTCCTGCCAGGAGACTAGGCAGTCTGAGAGTAGGCCTCCATCTGCCTGGACTGGGGGGAAAAAAAAACATGGCACACTGCTACAATAAGAAAGCGTAATGTTCTTGGGAGCCTACCTCTCCCTAGCAACAAGCCATCAATCTTTGGGCCTGTAAAGAATCTGAGCTAAGCTGGTGGTGTTACAGGCATGGTGTCCCGTTTGGGCTTTCTGCTACTATTCCTTCCGGAAATAGCAACGTGCGCGAGGAAACGCTGAAGGTTCCTCAGCATCAGCCCCTGTGTCACCATGTCAGGCTGTCAAACCCAGGCCTTGGTTGGGAGCTCTAATGATCAGCAGGCTGGAGGTGGTACCGTTCTCTGCAAGGGCAGCCAAAACTGCTCAGGGCCAGCCAGGTCAATCCCATCATCCTTTGTGTTTACGGTGCATTTGCCCCGGAGCCATAGAGTCCTGTGATTGACAGGCGTCATGTGCCGGACTCATGCCAGCCTGTGGGTCCTCCCCTTCTAAGCCCTAAGGGGCATCGTAGATTAGATTGGACGACGGAGTGTGAAATTGCATTGCGCGCGAGGAGCATTCACACACATGGTCGCAGCTTCATTCTGTCCAGATGGAGATTACAAACCACTGTGCTTAGTCCAGTTCATTCTGTAATTCCAGACAGCAGTAAGCAAGCGCTGACAGTGAGGTTTAATGTAAAGTGCGTCCAGACAAACAGATGGGACCATTTGTCCCACACTGCAGTGTTTTCGACGCTCTCAGTTAAATATCAGTTCTGCTTTATTCATATTTAGCAGAAATTTATTCAAAATCAGCGTGACGTTGTAAGACAGGCTGTCCGTGCTGTTAAATGGGGAGTGCTCGTCCATTAGGGGTCAGTGTTGTGCTGTTGTTGCAGGCTGGGCTTCTTGCACCACACAGAATCTGCAGCAGCTTGGCGTGGTGAATTTCCATTTCGCAGCTGCACCGTCTTTCGATGTAAACAACACGTACATTTTCGAAAAGCAGCCAAGTTCAGAAGAATGTTTGGCATCCCGCAAGAGCCTTTTTAAAAAAAAATAAAAATAAAAAAAGACGCACCAAAGTTTTCACTGGTGGTGCATCAGGCAGAGAAAACAGAAAGGAAAGAAAAACATGATGGATATCGCAGGAATCCTGGCACAAAGCAGCGACCTCAGATAGCCAGACGTCTTTATCAGTCTGGGCGTTGAAGGATCCGGAACTTTCTGGCCAAGTGCAGGGAATGCGACTTGTAACAGGGAACAACGGGAGATACAGGGAGGTGTGAGTCAGGTCCTTTGCTGCAGTGGGTTCATCTCAGTCCTGTGGGGGTGGGGGGGGGGGGGGGTGGGAAG
>JAODLD010000030.1:24129988-24145135 GCA_026781065.1 Mormyrops boulengeri
CCCCCCCCCCCCCCCCCCCCCCCCCCCCCCCCCCCCCCCCCCCCCCCCCCCCCCCCCCCCCCCCCCCCCCGCGTGTAATGATCTCCACAGTGGAGCTGAATGCAGAGGAGCCAGGCTTGGCACGAATGCGGCTTTTAGCACGTTAGCCGGACTGCTCTGTGGCCGCCCTGGAAGCAGCGGCCGTCTGTGTGGCCTGGGGGACCCATCCAAAGCTTCGCACGCTGCAAATTAAGGCTGGCCAGAAGTTCAGGCTCGGCTGCAACTTCTGACGCCTCAAATCTCCAAAGGGAGATTCTCAGCGCACACAGCCAAACTGCTTACACGAGCTTCAAAACAAAACAAAAAAAAACCCAGCAATAATAGCAACCTGGACCTAAGCGAATGGCAGACAGTGGAATAAGTTACACAACCAGGGGAGGATTTAAATACCCCTCCCTAGCAACAAGATGGTGGACTGTTCCGAAAATCGGATGTCGAGAGTCGGGCGGCGCTGGCTGGCTTTGCGGGCCGTCAGAGCGAAGGTGCTTGTTGAGTGGTGCTCCATGCAGCCTGTTGTGAAGACAGTATTGTTATCTGAAGGAGGCTTTTGGCAGTAGGAGCGGAGTCACTACAAATAGAATGGGAGCTACACCAACAAACCCAATGCTATACACGCCTCTCTCAGTGCAAAGCCGGACCCAAGACCGCCCTCCTGCCTTTTTTAATTTTATTACTCACTAAGGGTTCTCTGTTACCTAATTCCTGACCAAAGAAATGCAGCCTGTGCAGGAAAAATCGCTGAACATGTAACTTCCAGTCATTTGCATAGCACCTCACAGCAGTGTGCCCTTGAAGAATGGCTGGATGGTGGGTTCATTAGCAAATGCGTCTTGCCAGGGTCAAGTATCCAGCTACTGGTCAGAGATCAGAGGTGATCATCAAGTTGGGAAGGATGGCTAATCTGCAATGGCTCCTAGTGATTGGGTAGGAGGACCGAGATTAGGGAGGAGTATGAAGATGGGAAGCGCACGGACATCTCTGAGACGTGGTGGTGTCATTCCAGGGCGAGGGTTGGTGAATCTGGTTTGGGTGTGTGTGAGACCTGGAGGTTGCAAGAAGGTGTCGAGTAAGAATGTGGGAGCTCAGAGCAGCGAAGCAAAACGGCAGCCTTAGTAGTTCAAGGTGACGTTCAGCTAATGTGGCCAAAGGACGTCAAGATGATAGTAGTGGAGTGGTGTTCAGAAAGGACAGGAGCTCTGTCTGCTGTGCCCTGCGCTGACTGTCTGGTCATCCTAAGCTTGGCCATCGCTTCTTCTGTCCGTAGACTTGATGACTGAAGTAAGGCTGAATGACTCCCAGAGCCCAGAGTGCCACACCTGGACCTGGACCTGGTAATAAGGACCGGCGCTGGCTATTTCCCAGCACCCAGAACACAAACGGAAACCTCTCCTTCCTCACAACTTGCCAGCTGAACTATTTCAACCTGACCCAGCTGAAAACATAGTGCCTTAGATTCGCTCATGTTACCGAAACAAAAAACGCCCGTCATTAGATACAAACAACAGCAAGCTGCGAAAGTTCTGGGTTGTCAAACAGCGGTGAAATCGAATTTCCCCCATCAGTGCATTTCCAGCAGCTTGTCTGATGTCTGTCATGAAGCCTCAGACCAGCTTTCCATTCCCATCTCCTCAGGGAGCTGAAGAATCATATCAGCATAACTCCAAAAAGAACAGAGCTTGAAACCACTGCCTTTCACGTCATGTGTCTACATCGATTGGTTTTTTGTTTTGCCCGTGTAGCTCGCTCAGAACCTTGAAACACACTATCAGTTGGAGGTTTTGGTCAGCCTTTGTGCCCTGCGAACCGGGCCGGTTCCAAGTCACAGATCAGACCTGGGGTTCAGCCGGTGATGGCTACTTGTCCTGCAGATAACGGGTCCTCAGACGTGCTAATGATGAGTTAACATTCCAAATGGGCAAATCGCAAATAGCGTCTGAGGGCCCCTGCCAGGCCGCGCCGGGTGACGCCCAATCGTGGCGGCTCAATCTGGCCCGTGTTTAATGTCAATATTTTTTGTGATGGTCTTCCCTGCCTTGCCAATGTGGATTAAATATTAATGAACATGCATATATCAGACCTACAGGCAGCCTGCTCCCCAGCGTCTGTGTCCCGGCTGCTCTAAATGTGAAAAATAATTGTGTTTTCCTCTTTATCAGTCTGGGCGATTCATTTCCATTTGCAATGAAATTAAGGTTGGACGTGTTTGCCGTTGTCATTAAACCAGGCCTGGATATGGGTGTCCTCTCATCCGAGAAGGAAAACTCCTTTCCAGTTTAATTCCCACGCAACTCTCAGCGGAGTTGGGGCATTAAATCCCGGTTTGGCTGACATATGTGACAAGCTCCCCCCCCCCCCCCCTTCACACCCCACCTCAGCTGTGTCCTGACAGAGAACGGGTGTCAGAAAGTGGACACAAGATGTCAGAAGTGCCCCAGTTTGAAGAGGTGAGGTCAGGGAGTCAGGCCCGTGTCATTTAACGGGAGGCGAGCGGCTTCCACATTTGTGTGATTCAGCATCCTGCGGACCCAGCGGCCATCTCCCATTTGGACTTGACAGCAGCCTCTCGGCTTTTGAGAAAGGAAGATCGGAGAGAGAGAGTGATTTCTCAGAAAGATGGAGACAATGGAATTCCTAGCGACCGGGTGCTGGAGCGGAGAGGATTTATGAGCAGAAGGGTCCCGCTGGAGACAAGCCAGGAAGGTGGCCCCAGTGAGCACAGCGGTTTGGAGACAGAAACCCATGCATGAGTAAACAGGCTACAGTCCGAGCCCCTCCCACTCACCCCCCCTAAGGTGATGATGGAAATGAGAAACCTGGCGTGCGCGCTCCCGAGAGCCCGATCCGATAAACAGGATGGAGGAGCGTTTCGGGGCCCGGGGCATGAAGGACTGGAACGAAGCATCTTTATTAAGATGGATGGCAGGAAGGGCAAGGAACAGGGCCGATGTACTTCCCTATTCCAACATCCAGAGGCATAGCTAGAAATTCTGGGGCCCCTGACAAAATATGACCTGACCCTCCCCATTATACAATTGTATTATTGTACATATTCAAGGGCCCCTGTGAAGTACTGGACCCGGTGAATCTGCCAGGGTATTATCCATGCTCCTGCCAACATTAGACCCCCCTCGTGATCCCCTCCCCCCCAAATCCTGACTCCTAAGCACTGACAAGGTGTCTCATGCTATCCTACCTCCTCAGTCACACCCACACAAGTCCCCTCCCCCTTCACCTTGAGAGCCCCCGTGTATCAGACGTCCCTCTCTGTCTTCAAGTTTGATGCTGCTTCCGGTGAGCGGCGGACTCCCGCATTTCACCAGAATGACGGTTGCCGCAGGAATCACTCGGCAATTAACCAGAATAAAGCGCGACGAGGTCAGGCGCTCGCAGCTTCGCCGGTGCGCTTGGGTCGCGAGGCCTGGCAGGACTAGAATCGGAAGCATTCTATAGACATGGGCTGTTCTTGGCATCTTAGATTTGTCTTGGTCGGCGCTTGTTGCCATGGCTTCCAGCGCCAGGGCCTGTAAACACACACAGGCGTGTCCCAGTGAAAACTACTGCACAAACGTGCTTAGTCACTTCTGCCTGTTACGGGGGTGGCGTGAGACATGTGCACCGAACTTGTGCAACAAACACTATCACTCTGGGTTCTAATTTTATACCTTCATTTAAAATAACGGCACTGTTTTCCCTTAGGGAGTTACAGGGAACACCTGGAATTAATTAGGAAGATAAATTAGTGAGCCACACAGTTAATTTAGTTAGGGTTAGCACTTATTTGGTTTATTGACTTCATATTAGCATGAAAATGCAGCTTAGTGTGAATTCTGTTTAGTAACAGAGGCCTGGATGGCATACCAGAAAATATCATAAAAACGATTTCATCTGTTTAATCATTACAGATGGAGTTTTACCAATAGTATGGTGAATGTAGTACATCCAGCCTTCTGCCTTAATGGCTAAGAAATCTGTGTCAATGTTGGTTTTTTTTATATCGGTTACATGGTTTACTTAATACTCACATAAAGCTAGCCTCCATTTTTGAGTATGATGTGAACATACCGATAATTTAACAGTGAGAAAGTAAAAAGGAGCCTTTAGACGGTTTAATAACATTTCCTTTTTATATTCCTGAAATTATATTCTAGACAAGTTCTGGTAAGATGTTGGTCAAAATTTTAAACTACATTTTTTTTTTGTTACCAAAATCAAATACTTTATATTTGGGCATTTACATTATTACCGTCCATAGTCGTAGCTTAAATGTCATGAAATGTCTCAAATGACCAATAAGGATTCTGAAAGTGGAAACGCCAGCCGAACGACCCCGCTACTCGCACGTGTACGGTATCCATTTCATGGCCACACATCGAGCTGACTGTTATCCTACACATTTTCATTTTCCATTTTTGTGCATTTTGGACCTACCGCTACTAGAGAGGGGACCATGGGCTCATAAAACCAGCAATGTTCTCCAAGTGGTAACGGACAAAGCAAAAAAAAAATATATAAGTGGTTAAACTGTTTTCCTGGGGCTAGACCAAACCACATTGGGCTGAATAGTAGTACGGCTTTCAAACCAGAATATCTCTAACCATGTTCTGGTGATGGTTCAATGACTGGTCTCATGTATTTGTTTAAATGACGACCACTGAGTAATGTCACTTACTAGTAGTCTGGACAAGAGCCAACGCATTTTGGACTTTAGGTGCTTTTTTAGCCGTATAAGGCAATCCTCTGTACAAATAAACGCAGTTCTGCAAAAAATATAAATGCATTACATTTTGGATAGAGAAAAACACGAATGTTAGATTGCTATTTCATTAAGAGACACTCCTGAACTCAAAGCATTAAGACAGGAGAGTGACTCACATACTGTGTATCAGTGAGTGTACTGTTATATATTTTTCCCCAGGGTCCTAGACAGAAACCTATTCTCTGTTCTGCTGAGCTGTGGTGTCTGAGAAAGTCAGGCTGGATGCCTGCATCGAGGGCACAGCGGCTCCCAAAATCACTCAGGGGTCGCGGTGACAAACATTCGCCTTTACAAACCGGCTTATATTTGCATTCAGTTCACAGCCATTAAGGTGGAAACAATGAGTCACTTGTTCATTTTTATGCTTCTGAAACCTTTTTTTTTTAGCTGCACATGTTCACAGAGCCTGTAGATACAGGAGACAGAATGAAACAGGCTACAGCTATGATGGAGTGTTAAGATATCGGTCAGCTGATGCGTGAGGTTAATACTTGGCTTGTTACTGACATGTTTACTTAGAGCAAGCCTGTAGGTTGGGGGGGGGAGTTGACTCTGAAAGTTTGCCCTCAGGCCTCACAGATGCGGGGGACGCTGATCTGCCCCAGGGCCCCCATTGGTTAGCACAGGGGCCTGTGCCGCGGATAGCTGTGATGTGCCCTATTATAGACCATATGACAAATTACCGTGCCCTATTACTGGGGCAAAATGAGTCTATGAATGCGGCGGGCAGCAGAGAACCTTAATAGCATGATCATACTGTACAATGACTGCCAGGGAGCTTTGGGGGTTGTGGGGGTCTGTCTAGCCACAATTACCATGACGACCCTATTAGCGTAGCTATTATGGCAGATTAATCCGTTGGCACAATGCAAAACCCTCGAGTCGCTCCAAGGGCACTATCAAGTCATTTGGTGGCGCCTTTAAGTAGAGGGATTGACAGCCACTGGTGAAACGGCCCCAGTGTCACGGGGCATGCTGGGCCATTAGCTGTCCCTGCCATGACCACGGCGGCGTCACGTCAGACAGTGTGGTTGGGGGAGGGGCCGGGATATTTGTCATCGTCAGTTAAAAATAACTGAAACCAGACATACACCCCCTACTGGTAACCAAACCATAACCGGACAGAGACTTCAATCAGCGGTTTACTCCGGTAGACTATTCTCTGCGATTATGGTGAGAAGTGAGATTTCTGTTTTAGTAGAATGTATACAGAAAATTCACTTTTTTATGCATTGGTCGTTGGGAGTAGTAAATGACTCCCTAGACAGGAAGAGTAAGGAATGAAACACCGTTTTTTTGCAGATCATACTAAAGCGATAATATGTTATTGCGGTGTATAGCATATAACGACGTCTAGGATCATAAAATTCCCGTTATCGCTGTGTATTTTGGTAAGTTGAAAGACAAAACAAGAAAACTCGCTAGATAAACATCTTGTACACACGTGGTCATCATTTTGTAAAAATGACAAGATTGTGATGAGGTTGAGGTTCAGCGTCAGGACGCCAGTCTAGCTGTTTTTGTCTCTTCGTGGTTAACAAAAAAAAATGTTTTTGCTACTTTGTAATGTTTATGCCCTCGTTTGGAAATCATGAGAAGCATTTTAGCCTGTCTGCAATACTACTACTACTACCAACGATGATAATAATAATAATAATAATAATAATAATAATAATAATAATAAATAATGTCTCAATAGTTTTATATGACAATTTGTAAACGCCTTTTTCATTTAATAGATCCCTGCTCTTATTTTTAGTTTAAGACTCACACAGTGGCCGTGTCACTAAGCACTGAAGTCTCAGTTCAACGGTAATGAGCAATGATCTAGTGCCCTATTTTGATTCTGAAGCTGCTTATGGCTTTGAGGCTTTCTTAAAGTCAGAGACAAACTCATCCCTCCACCCTATATTGTGAAATATATCTGCTCACGTTCTCATAGCCTCAATAAGCTTTTTTGAACGCCACCCACCTTGAATTCGCTTGTTTAGCCGAGAGAGGGTCACGGCTATGCTATAAATCTTAGAATCGAAATTCAGTGTAGAAATACTGTGGATCTAAACCGTGACTAGTCCGCCATGACTGTTCTAAACTCTAATGCATTACCCATTGTAATATATAATGCAATGGACTCTACATTGCAATATAATAATACAATGATAATATGTTGCATATTCTAATATTATGCGCATTGCTACCAGACTGGCTGGCGGCACTGGTCTGTCACACGGAGGTGTGGTTTGGGCTCAGCCTCGGTGGTGTCCGTCGGGCGGAGGCGTGGTCTTCAGATCACCCTCGGCTGGGCTGGACCTGCCGCACAGTGCGGAGAGTTGCAACTTAACGAGTTTGTAGCAAAGTGACTTTAAGAAGCGGTCGGGCATGCACGACTTCGTACTTTTTTAATACTGTTCTCCGGCGTATTACAGTTTGAGGATAGTTAGGAATCTGGTAAGTTTTATTTGCACTTCCCCCCCCCCGGGTTTGATCGCAGGAAAACCGGGAATCGTCGTGCTTTTCAATATCAGACCAATGGGAGACAAAGCAATGATACGCGCTTGGCCGATCTCTGGTACCTCGGTTGTTTACTTGTGGGCAGAAGCTGTTTATGTGTCGCGACTCATTTGCAGTTTACCGTAATGGAGTTAAAGGGAAATTTGCTGTTGGTTTTACTGTTTACTTTCAGGACCGACCTATGTTTGGGTGCTAGTGTGAGTCGGTCCTTTTTTTTGGAAGGTAACGTCATCTACTCTTGTCAAACATCATTAGCAATTAGAAAAGTTTCATTATTAATATTTGACTACATGTGAAAGTTGCTGGAATCGAACCAGATTCTTGTTGATTCGGTGAATATTGAGTGGTGCCCTTACCATATTTTGTCCGGCTAGATTTGTCAACTTTTCCCACCCCCTATACAACGTGCCACTTTGTTTAAAACGTGGCAAGTCACAATAATACTTAATGTGCAATAAACTTTGTAGCTTGTTAACAGTACAAAATGCAATTTGCTTGGTAGTATTCTACGCTCACTTATTATTTTGATGCGACTATTGCCGTTTATATTATTGAATGGGTGTAGTTTAGTTTATTATTTATTGGAAAATAAATAACGTGTGGAATTATTTATAAATGGCACAAGCTTGTGACGATTATACACTGAAAAAGGACACGGTTAATGAGAAATATTTGACTATGGGTCTCTTGGACTCTTGTTTGGCTTCTTTTGCGAAAGTTTCTCCTCCTATTCTTTGTCCGACTGAAAACTATGGGCTCGTATCTAAAGTGAGGGCTCTTTGTGGCACTTTTAGGTACTGTGTTGTCTCCAAATTCACTCAAAATGTGAACTTTTTTCCTGTTTATCTACACTTTATAACGCCGTGTCCTTTTGGTCCTTAAGAAATCGCCACGATTCCCGTTACGGGAAGAAAACAGATGAGTTTTTATTTCCAGAACATAACGCCCATCGTCCTCCGTAAAAATCGCGTCGTGGTGCCCAAGGTACGGGCAAATGATCCTTTTAACTTTCGCGGAAAAGACTTTAAGAATTCAATAAGCCCATGTAGTCTTGGGACTATGAAAGGTTAAATGGTATAGAAAGAGGTGTGGATGAACGATCTCAGTTTACTTTAATTTGTGGCAAAGCATGATTGCCGTTGTTTGGTTACATGTGGAGACCTGTGAAGTGAGTAATAGTAAAGAGATTTTCTTCCAGAGACTCCCTGAACGAGGGAAAGTTGTCCGGCCACTATTAAAACTCTCTTTTAGACTTTTTCTACCGGGGGGGTAGAGTTATTGTTTGCCCGGTCCCTAACACGCCGTATAGGCTGCACGTTGATTGCATGCGCAGCTGGAATCAGCCCCCCGGTGCGCTAAATGCTGCCTGCCGGAGAGGGGGGGGGGACTTAAGGCACCCTAGAGATTATACCCGCAATATCACGTTTCGTTCACAATTCAGCGAAATTTGCGACCATCTGTGGAGAGTTGCTCTGGAAGCCGCGATCTTTCACCCTAATTGGACTTGAGGCAGGCATCTAAATTAGAAATACGAAATTACATACATGAAACTATAACGTGGTATGCAGGTGAAATGCTTATTTGCCTCTGCATCTGAAGTTGCATCAAAGTTTGCGTGTATATTCACGCAAGTCGAAAGCCATTGTGACAGTGGGCTACCTTTCTTAGTGCAGTTAATGCGCAGCATTAATCACAGCACAGGGGGAGACCTGAATAGAAACGCTAAGTTCCCGTGCTGGAAAAACATCTGTTGTTACCTCTGTAGGGCCATAAACGGGGTATTTTTAATGAAGCAAAACTTGTTGTGTCTTCAAATGAGGGGAGAAAATGTCTTAAATCTGGGCCAGCTGTTGCTTTCGGTTCCCACCTTTTTGTGTCTCATAATTTCGCGGTGCCAGCTCCTCGGTCTCCATAAATCTGACAACGCGCGGCTAATTTGCTGGGACGTCAAACGTAAAATATTCGACTGCAGCGTTATGTTTATGATTAGTTTTAAATACTGGGGGTGTAAATTTAGCGTCCTAAATAGAAACAGCAGATTGTAGACGAGGTTATGGGATTGTCCTGCGTGTGGTGGTCAAGTTCCCGTTAATAACGCGAAGGTGACTAAATGTGACGTGTTTTATTGGGGTGGGGGCGTATTTTACTTGGTCCCCCCTATGACTCACTATCGTATTTGGGCCAAGGGGGATTAAAGGTTTGATATCGATTTGTTCACTCAATCGCTTGAGTTGGATACCAACCAGCATATACACTTTCGTGGGCCTGCTGACCTCTTTTCTCTAATATATATGCACCATTGCAATGATTTTGGCATTTTGAGTGGATGCCTCCCCCCAGAACACTGTGCCCTCTTCCCCACTGTGTTGGAGTGATTTACTTCACTAATGGGGGCGTGGAGTTCGGACATAAGGCTCTGAGAGCCATAGCGGGATGCTCTGGAGAGGTCTGGGCGTCTGTAGTTTCATGCAAGGCCCCCTGTGTTAAAACTAATAAGTGTCCCAGTGCGAGACCGACCCCTTCCTGACTCCTGTTGGTTCTCTGTTCTTTGCATGAATCTCCCTTATTAACTGCTGTGTAATCTTTGGCTGTATCTCCACAAAAGGATGTCCTGCTTGAATGCAATTGCTTGCTTTATGGAACTTGGGACGGCACAGCATTTGTCGTACTCAGTCCTATCAGTCTATGGCAGTGCTAGTTATTTATTAAGGCCCAGGGCTGTTTTAGATGCTGCACTGGTTTTGGCCAGCTGTGGTTATTGGGGCCCCTTCAGTTGCCCCGGGGGGGGGGCAGCTCGAGCCCTGTCCCCCATTTCTGAATGCCTTCAGCGTTTAATTTTGGCGGAATTCCTCTAGTCGCTATGTAGTGCTAATCGTTAGGGCTTCATGGGTTGGTACACTGGTTAGCTCAAAATGTGGGTTTTGGGGACCTTGTCCCATGTTTGCGAAAATAATCTGCGACCATTTCAAATTAAATCTTCCGTGTGGGGGGTGGATTCGAATGGTTTGTGCTCAGGACCCTGTGATTTCTTAATCCCTCCATGGGTATAGTGTAATTGTTTACAACCTGTCAGTGTCCTTTCTAGCAAGTTTAAGGCTGAGCATGAAGTTTACACTTAAAATGAGGAATGCATCTTGCTCTGAGGTATTTAGATCCTTAGTCTCATGCATAAATGAGATGAGCTCCGTTGGGCAGTGGCATATGTGAGCTGCAGTGACAGGATGTGACCTTTCGGCCGTCTGCGGTAAGGGTGCCTCGTGCTCGCCACAGGTGTGGTTTAATATCCGGGAATCTGAATATGTCTGCAATCGGTGGTGGTTTTTGGGATGTTTTGTGAGGCTACAGAACATCACCGGGAAGAGTTTGTGGTTCTTGGCTTGTAGGTGTTCTGGTTCTGGTTCTGGTTCTGGCTCTCTGAGTGGGCCCCTTGGTGCTCTTCCCCTGCTTTTGGCTACATTATATTTTCCTCTTTTAGATTGATGAAAGAGGAGTAAAATGCGTCAAATACATAATGATCATTTTGAGTTTCTCCTTTAACTGTGGGGAAGCAGAATTTACACTCGATTTTGAAGTTTCTAGATGCTTTTCCTGGAATAACCATGTGGCAGTTCTCCTCACATGACCCCAGATGCCGCTGGATGTTACTATTTTCTTCCAGCTGACTTGCCAGTCACTTCTGATATGTCCTGGTAGTGCCAGTGGGCTAATACAGCATATCTTGGCTGGTGAATTGAACAGGTTGGTAGATACAGCACTATTTACTTTGGAAAATTTACATTCTTTTGAAGATTAGCACTTGTAAAGGTTCAGTCAGATCACTTTACCTCCAGTTCAGATATAATCGTATAGTGTCTCCCAGGTCTCATGCGCTTAACCCGTCCTGGTAATAAGGTGGGGGGGGGTGGTGGTGCATGTCCTGTGTGATTAAGTTTCCCTTTGTGTATTCTGTCCTTGAGCAAGACCCCGGATGGCCTGAATAGAGAAGCCTGATCTGCTGATTGAAGGCTTCTTTTGTCATGACAGACTTTCATGCTAAGCTTGTGCCATCATGTCATGCCGGTGAGGATCATTTGTACCAAAAAGCTTTGCCTACATGTTGATGCGAAAAGGTACAAAAGAGGGAGAGTCTTATGGCTGTTCGTGGCTGGAAGCAGCTCCCGTGGATGTTTTTGTGTAAGCCCCCAGTCGTTAATTCTCAAGCACCGTCAGGAAACTTGAATGTTTCAGTGTTCTTATGAGTCTTTCTCCATATAAGGACACCTGCTTGTGATTTATCTGCCGTGGGTAATATCTGTGCTCATCACATTCCTTAAAGTGAGATGGGGCCCCCTTTCTCCACGCTGTACTTTTCGTGGAATTGCTTTTTAAGAAGGAAAATGTGTCCAGTGTTTCTCTTGGGACTTGAGTATGTAAATTGAACAGGTGGCTAAAAACAGTGTTGTCGGTTTTGAACTTTATTGCTGGGTTATATTGTGCTTCCCTTTGATGCCACAGGAAAAGCGTTGTCGTTTGAAATCGAGCTTTTCTATAAAAAGCAGGTGAGCTCAGCACAGTGTTGAGGAACTTCCTGGGCAGGAAGTCGCTGTTGGCACTGTGGCGGGCGCATGACTGGCACGAGTCGCATCCCCTTGGCCGGCACCCCGCTGTCTGTCCGCGCCTGGGTGGTGCCGCTCGCTCTCTGCCCTCAGATTTCAGAAAGGGGCCACATGTACGTCTCTGTGGCTCCCGCTGGAGCTTGTGTGCAATAGTCCCGCTGTCCAGCATGTGGTGACACCCCTGACCCTGCCCCCACCCGCTATAATAAATGACTCATTAATTACGGGGGGGTCTTCCTCTGTCCGACAGATGTGGGTGTCCCTCTTTATGGGCGGTCAGAAAAGTCTGCAGGAAACATAATTGACAGCTCAGAAACATTAATATCTTGCTGTGTCACTTTAGCTTGTGATCTTAAGAAGATGATGGACTGTGAAGGTGAAGGGCTTTTGTTTGAAGTGCTTTATTTATTAAATTAACAGGCAGTCTGGTGATTATCTAGGCGGTGCACGATTTGAATGGAGATGCTGGGCTTTACATGGGAGTGAAGCAGTGCATCTGTTACTGTCCGCAGTCAGGAGGTAAACATTCTCGCTATAATCAGGCCGGGTTTGCCGCCCAGGACGTCACCCGCCTTTCAAGGAATCATGGCAGATGGCCTGGTTTTTGGTCTGTGATTAATTCAGATTTTATTTATGTGATTCATTGTCGACCTGTTACTCATCCTCAGTAGAATTAAGACTGCAGCCGCTGCCCCCCCCCCCCCTCCTAGAATGTGTGTTTGATGGCTTGTTTGGCTTAAGATGGCAAACGTTCCCCCTGGTGCGGAGGAGGTCAGCCTTCTGCAGCGGAGCATAATGCCCCAAGTTATGTTGCCGTGGTGCATGTGCTTCACTTTGGCCTTTCGCATCTACTGTACTCCAGTGTTTTCTCAACCCAGTCCGTGTGGACCTCCAGACAGTCCACGTTTTTGCTCCCTCCCTGCTCCCAGCCAATAATGCATGCTGAGTACCTGGCACAGGTGTGTTGGGAGCTGGGAGGGAGCGAATATGTGGACTGTCTGGGAGTCCCTGTGGACTGGGTTGTGAAACACTGCTGTAGATGATGGTGTACAGGCTGAGAACTTCCCTGGAGGCTGCCTGTGGTCGGTGCCTATGGGATTTTCCTATAGCGGGCTCCAAAGTGAGTATCTGTCTGTAAACCAGCATGTTTGGTATAGTCAGGAAGGTCTCATGCTTCAAAAAACTGGATTAAACTTAAGCAGCCTGAGTCTGAGTTAGACTCTGATGAAATTGTCGTCCTATATTACTGGACTGTCACTGTTATCCATCACAGCAGAGAGAGTGTTGTGGAAACGGCTCATTTTTAATGTAAACTTGTGGGACCACATGCCCAGCGCCAGGTGAGCATGCTGTGCAGGGGTAGGGTGCTGGTTTTCTTCGTGGGGTGACTGACCTGTTGAACCGAGTCTAGCTGCGACTGCCGCACTGTGACTGCCTCCCCGCGACTGCCGCACTGTGACTGCATTGCCCTGCCGGGTCTGTGGTGCGACTTGCTCAAGTGGCTTCAGAGCCACAGCACCGCTATCATGAAATATGTCCGTCTTTATACATTAGTTAGTGCCCAGATTTTTTTGTGCAAGTTTGTCTGCCTTTGGTCCGTCTTTTGTTCCTTTTTCTGTTAAAGTGCTTGTTGAAAAGCCCAAACCCAAAAAACTGCCGGAAGCTTCCCTATGTGTTGTTTTTATGCTCGGATAGTGAAACCTGATGAGCTATCTGCTCGATTTAACTAGTAGTCATGTTTCATTCATCGCTAGCATGTTAAATTGTGTGAACTTGTATGGTATCTGGTGCCTTTAATATACAATTTAGTCCATGTCAGAACATGCAAGTACAATTGCTTATGTTTCTGTGGTATTTTTTCCTCCTTCTTGATTATAGATGTGGAAGCATTTCATCACAGCTGGGTGGAGTTCTTCTTCAAAGTCCAGATTCACAGATGGATTTCTTTTTTTAAAGCTCGACTGAGCTGGAGGACCGAAGACCTCACAGACCGCATGCCTGCAGGTAATTCCTGTCTTGCCGATGAGCTGCTGTTGGACCATTCTTCTCTGTGAGTCTGTTTGGTTCTGTCGTTGAAGTGTTGCTTCTGACGCAGTACAAGGAAGGTATGATTTGTTCTGGAGTAGCCCAATGACATGGAGAAATGGTATATTTGGGAATGTCCCATGCATGAAGCAAGGTCTGTAGACCTGCTAGTTGCCACCCAGGTCATGTGCTTCATTTGATGGAATTTCAGGTATGATATTTGAAATTGTAGTATGTGATCCATTCACTTTCTAAACACTGAATCTGGTCAGGGTCCAGGTGGGTCTGGCTGGTGATTATTGGCCTAAATAATGAATCTCCTGGCTTTTTGTATAACGGCCATATTCAATTAAAGGGTCTAGTTCAGGGGTGGCCGATCTGATCTGCAAAGGGCCGGTGTGTGTGCTGGTTTTTGGGGTAACCTTTAGGTCAGCTGTTCAAACCCAGGTGTGAGGATGCTTCAGCCAATCAGTCCTCTAATTAGTAGTCTAATTAAGCAGTTGCAGTGAAAACCCGCACACACAGCGGCCATTTCTGGATAAGTTTGGCCACCCCTGGGCTAGTTACTTCCTGCGATTTTTCAGACAGGCTGTGTAACCTTTCAGAACAATGTCTTTTAGCCTTTCTCGGATACCGTGTTTGGACCTTAAGTCAAGTCCTGTTTTCAGGTGTGGCACTGGGGTCATTATGGGTGGTTCACTTCTTAACTGATTGCTTAAGGAAACAGCATTATCTGTCTCTTGAATCGATGACCTTTCTACATGACGATGGCTCAGAAGTATTGACTTTTCGGTGCATGAGGCCGCCTCTTTTGGAGCTTAGGCATCCAAATGTCATTAGAGCAACTTTTGGCTAATCCCACCTAATGCCATCCTAATGCTAGGAAGGTGTCAGAGCAGGAAGGACGCGAGTTTTCTCACCGCGCTCGATCGACAATTTTGCCGCACTGGCCCTTTAAGAGCCCCGCACTCCCATGCATCCAGTTGTGAGTTGGAACAGCTGCGGAATCGGGAACCCCCTCCGCTGATGTAGGAGTGCTGCTGCCCCTGGGGGAATTGCCATGAGGACCCTCCTCTTCCACCCTCTGTACTCAACAGGCCCCCTTTGTTGGCCGGGCCAGACGTGCTTTTAGGGAGTGGGTAGATGTGGTTTTGCGAGGGAGGGGCGTGGTAGTACTGCAGTTGCGGCAGTGGCGGGGGGGGGGAGTCTAGATCATCCTTA